>JAOPJM010140655.1:0-13470 GCA_027124095.1 Muusoctopus leioderma
TATATATATACATAAATGGACATTGAAATGTTGATGTTGGTAGTGTATGTGTATCTATGTCTATCTGTTTGGATTCTGGTTTCTAATTTGTCAATGCTATGTATGTATGTGTGTGTGTGTGTGCATGCAAGCGTGTGCTTGTCACCACCGGACACCATTTATTGCCGAGCAACCTGTGATGTTTGTTTACATTAGCCACAAAACAAAATGTCCGGTTGATTGGAGGTTTGATGATTCAGGTTTGGTGGTATAATTTCCATACTTAAAATAATAAGTATGGTTAGTGTCAGGAAGGGCATCTGGCTGTAAAAAAATACTGTCTCAAAAAATCTCTGTCCAACCCATGCTAGCAAGGAAACACAGACGTAAAAACGATGATGATGATGATAATGAATACGTAAATGGCTACATTTACAAATGACCCCCCCCCCCCCTTCATGCTAATATGAGGAAAAAGAATGTAATATACTTTTTAAAAAAAGAGTAATATCTATTTCAAACAAGTCTGACTGAGTGTACCTTGCTTAAGGATACAAATTGATGCACAGTGACAAAGCTTGAACTTCGCCATCTGAGGCTTTTATTCAGCATTTTATTCACTCAATTACTGAATAATCATAGATAACTTAATATGTTTCCACTTTACAAGAGTTGTTTTGGAATTTATTGGTACTATAAACCTTATGTGCCTACTATGCTATTTGATTACAGTATGTCTCAGTGTGGTTGAATTGGCAAATTGGTGCCATACTGAAGGTGATAAACCCCCTGTGTACCAACTCTGCAACTCAAGTTCACTTCCCAGCTGTAGCTATTTTCTTTATTCCACTAAAAACCTTGGGAAAGGCATTGATGCCACAATTCAAAGCCTTACCCTCTGAAGTCAATAGGACTGATCACTTATTGATGTGTATCTCTGATCATGAAAGGTCAGTTACACCTGGACATGGCATATATTATTATCTTTATTTTTCAAGAGTCTTCTTTACAATTGATAGAATTTTGATATATTTTAGTCATTCAAAAAAACACACAAAAACTGTTATATTCACTTTATATTTATTTTGTGAGTAGTCAATATTTTCGTAGCACCACAGTAACCTGGTCACTGCCACAGTTCCACTGAGTTGCAGTGGAATTGTATCAGTGACCAGGTCATCATGGTATGATGAAAAGTTTGACGCCTCATGAAATATATATAAAGTGAACATAATAGGTTTTGTGTTTTTTTAAATGGCTAAAATGACTCTTATATGATGTAATTGCTTTATTTTTAACACACACGGTCTCAAATCAAGCCATTTGCTAAACAAGTACAACTCCAGAATTTTGTTTGGTTAATAGTAATGTTACTTGGTTGTGACTATGGACATCTCTAACTTACAACGTCTTCTCCATATTATGACAAAAATGAAAAAGCAAAAAAAAAGTCTGTTTTTTTTATCATATGAGGTATAACTGCAGTTAAATGAAGGTCTATTCAATTCAATTTTTTTATTTTAATTCATATATTTTGACCACAAAAATTACAGCAAATTACAATGCATAAACAGACAAAGCAGACAATACTATTGTCATTTTCATTGCTTTTATCAAACAATATTTTCATTGTACCATCTCTGGTGATTAGACTTTTTTTTATTTAGCCAAAGAGTGGAAGGGCTTGACTTGCTAGAAATAGTTGCCAAATCTCCCCCAAATCTTAAAAAGGAAAGAAGACATGAGAGAGCAACAGAGCACAGGTAAGCAGCTGGAAAGCCTTGTCCATGAATGGGTTTCTACTCCCAAGTGGAGCCATTTTTCTCTTCACTGGCAGCACTAAAGCCTAAAATAAAGGCATGGATCTCAAAACATACTGTATATTGTCTTCTAAAAATTTCAAGATTCATTATTTTATTACATATCATTAAAGGTGGTGAATCAGCAGAGTCGCTGGAGCATTGGATAGAATGCCTTGTGGTATTTGTTCTGGCTCGCTGCGCTCTGAGTTCAAATCCCACTGAAAGCAACTTTGCCTTTCATCCTTTTGAGGTCGATAAATAAAGAACCAGTCCAGTGTGGTGGATAGGCAGAAGTGTTCTGGCTCTTTGTGTTCTGACGGCAACACCTGCAACAACACTGGTGCCAAACTGTATCAGCTCTTGCCTTTCCCTTGGAAAATATCAGTGATGTGGAGAATGGAGATTTGTATGTATGGGCAACTGCTGGTCTTACATTGAAAAAACCCTTGCCAGGGTCTGCACCTTAGAGAGGAACTTTCCAAGTGCAGATCCATAGTCTTACGAAACATACGGAGGCCCTGGATATATCAGGTGTTTAGAGGAGGAGGGGAAGGTTTCATAGTATTCTTCAAGTCCTAGACTGGTGAAATTGGATAACTGGCACAATTAGTATTTTGTTTGAATTGCTACAGGCTGGTGGCTGGATGAAAAAACAAACAAAAAGAAACTAGGAAAAGAATTACAGGAAGTTGTTGCCTTGAGGGGAAAAAAGGGCTGGAAAAGTACTTAATCCAGAAACATAGTATAGTAAAAGAGGAATATAGTAAGAGGAACAAAAAGAAGAGAGGCACATATATTGAGTAAGTTTAAGTAGGAGCAATATACAGCTAGCAAATTGAGAAAAGTAGAGACTATTGTAGTGGTGATAGATGAAGGTAGAGACAACACAATATGATAATCTATCAGAACTATAGAATATCGGTGAAGTTTTACATTTTATTCACACGTTTTTCTCTTCCTCAATTATAGTTGTTGTTGTTTTTTAGCCCCAGGCCATCCCTGATTGAGTAGACCTATGGTTAGAGGCATTCCAGCCATTATTATTTTGTATTTTTTCCAGACATAGTATAACCAGGACTACATTATCCAATATATCCTTTTATTTTATTTTATTTTACATCAATAGTGTGTGATTTGCAGGGTAATTTAGCTGCTATTTTTAGCAGGTCGAGCAACCCTGTAGAGGCTCCCTCAATGCATGTACTGTATTCAGTTTAAGGTTTTGGATTCATGTGTAAGAAATAATTATTTTGGAATATAATTATTTCTACATTAAATCTGCAAGTTCAAAGACTACATTAACAGCAAAAAATGGAATTTATTTCCCATATTTCCTTCATTCTGCACCAGAGTGATGCCCATTATAACATTACTCTTTGGTCATTGCTCTCTTGTCAAATACTTGAAAAAGAAACTGATGCATCACCATCTTCCTCCTTCTCTTATTCACCACCACCATCACCACCATGCCACCATCACCACCGCACCACCATGATGTTGATGATCATCATCGTCCTGATGATAATGATGATGATGAGGATGATGATGATGACTACCACCACCATAAGCAACCACCACCAACACCATCATCATCATCATCAATAACAACAACAACAATAACACCATTTCTCTCCATGCTAGCATGACTTGATCATTGCAATATTTCACTATTTCACAAAAACATTATGCGCATACTCATTTACTAAATGTATTCCTTTGGATACGTTGGGTATGCGTGCACCATTTCAGTGAGTAAGGAAAGGAGGAAAATATATTACCAAATCTCTAAAATGTTACCTGAAAATGTATGTCTAATAACAAATTATTTGCTACAAAAATCGATTCCAAGCCTCTGCTCTGATATACTTCTCTACTTACAGCAATCTTACACATATGTTAGGCCTCAGCTGGCTTTAGCTGCATGTCTTGTGGCTGTCGCAAATAGATGTATAAGATAGATGAATAGAAAGATAAAGATAAAGTGAAATTACTGATGAAAATAGCGGCAATAGACCCCTGGTTAGGAAATATTCTCTTAAAAGCCTTTACTTTTTGTTTCATTATATTTTTGTTTCATTATCTTTTTGTTTCAGAATTATTCTTTTTAATTATCAGGAATAATCCTAATTACCATGATTATCATAAATTATTGTAATTATCATAAATTACAAGAGAAAATGACAGTAGTGATTTTGCTGTAGAAATATTCCATCATAAATCATCAGGCTTCATTTTCTTCAGTCTGTGTCAGGATTAATTCTTCTAATATCATCGATAATCTCATTTCCTTGGTGATCAGAACTGATGGAAGCTTTAGAGAATTTAAAAAAATAAATATTGTATATACCATTCTTTTGTGTAGTTAGTGAAATAGTATTATTTCTGTCTTTTTCTTATTTTTCTTTATCTTTCTTTCTCCACCTCTTCTAATTTCTTCTTCCTCCTCCTCCTCCTCCTCATCCTTTATCAACATTTTTGCTCCTCCAGCATCAATAGGTAGAAGAGTTCAACCTCCCCACTCTTTTTTCTGTCGTTCATTCCCATCTGCACTCAGATTAGCTATCACATTTATTGAAATTTTAATTCTTTTACTGCATGGTCTATTACATAATTATTGTCACTTGTATATAATCATACTTATGTCTTCAGCTGAGGACTTCCTCATTGTGTAGTTTATCTGAGGAAAGTCAGCTTGGCAGAGGTGATCCCATTCCAAACTATATCCATAGAAAGGATCAAACTAGGTGGAATGGTACATTGAAAGTTAAGTGTCTTGGAAAATGGATACATCACTGTGATGACAACATAATATAAACCATGAATACTTCAGCTGAAGTTCCAACATCCTTTTGAATTGGTTGTCTGCATCTCGGCTGAGAAATGCTGGATGTCTTTAGGTTGTATAGAAAGCACATGATTTGAGCTGTAAGAGACTCGATGAAACTCAACTGACAGAAATTCAAATTAAATATCAATCACATCGACTTCACCAGTCTGGGAAGGCCTTCTTCTTTGGACTAACTAATAAAAAAACATGAATAAGTAATTTAAAATCATGATCCCGCAATTGTAAATCAAGTGCTTTCTCTTTCTCCCCTCTCTTCTGAGGGGTTTTAACCCCAACATTAGTTTACATAAAGACTAATAAAGGCCTTATAAGCATCAATTTGAGACAGAAAAAAGAAACAAGCCCATTGTTTAACATTAAATAATCTTAGCAATTAATTCATAGGATTAAATATGTTTTTGTATACAGAATTAATGAATTATTTTGATGTATGATGTGATATGTAATTATTAATAATTAACAAGTATAATTGTCCTTTTGAAAAATTAATCCATCCATCCAATTCAAAAGTTAAGGATCTTCAACTATTATCTCCACCACATCTTTTAAGTAGTTTTCTAGCCATTCAGCTCTGTGAACCTAACAATGGAAAAGGGAGGTGGTGGTGGTGGTCGTGGTGGTGGTGGTCGTGGTGGTGGTGGTGGTCGTGGTCGTTTTATGTCCGTTTTTCCATGCTTGCATAGGTCTTCTTCAGTACAGCGTCTTGTAGCTTGTAGTCCTTTGTTCAGCCTCCTGAGATCAGATAATTTTGCCACTTCTTCCCATGTCTTCCTACATCTTTCTCTGCTACAGATTCCTTCCATGTGGATCACTTGGCACTTCTTTACCCAACTGTCATCCTCCATACACATCACATATATGTACCAGCTCAGTCTTCTGTCTTGCATACCACATCTGATTCTTCTTATACCCAGCTTTTCTCTCAGCCCATTTGTGTTCTGTCGTTCATGTACACTAACATTGCACGACCAGTAGAGCATGCTCACCTCATTTCTTTCCAGCCTTCGCACATCCTCCACATTCACTGCCCACATTTGAGTACCATGCAACATTGTACTTTGAACACAAGCATCGTACAATCTACCCTTCACTCGGAGTGAGAATCCTTTTGTTGCCAGCAGAGATAGTATCTTCCTGATCTTTTCCCGCCCTGCTCCTACTCTGGCTACTATGCTTTTAGAACACCCTCCTCTACTGCTAATTAGGTCACCTAGGTAACAGAAGCTATCAATTACTGCTATGGAGCTTACCAAGCATTTGAAAGAATCTATTTCATAGCTGCTCTTACTGCTAGCTACTCCTGCACATTGCTACATAGGAAGTCTTTCTTCTCTGTTGGTCTGCCTGTGATCCCACTGCATCTCTTGTGCACCCATAGTTTACATTAGGTACACCATATGGCATTGCTTCCTACTCCTTTTCTGCATATTGAGCATGACCACTTACCAGATAGCAGTAGAGTCCTGTCTTTTCGGATAACTAAAACTTTTGTCTTTGCTATGTTTACTTTGATTCTAGGCTTTGCTTCCACATTTCTTCTCTAATTCTTCAATAGATTGAGCTATGAGAACTAGGACATTGACATACAGAAATTCCTATAGACAACCAGACTTAAACTCCTCTGTTATGGCCTGGAGAACTATAATAAACAGGTGGTGGGGGGCGGAGAACTGAGCCCTGATGGACATCTACCTGCATACTAAATTCCTCACTGAATTCATTGCTAACTCTCACCTTGCTGACAGCATCTCTGTACATGGCTTGCCTGGCTCTCACAAGCCATTCATCTACACCAAGTTTTTTTAGTGACCATCAGACTACAGAGCATGGTATTCTGACAAAGGCCTTCCCCAGGTCAATGAATGCTAGCTGTAGTGGCTTGTACTTTACTAAGAATTTCTCCTACAGTTGTCTCACTTGGAAGAGGGCATCAGTGGTACCCCAAACTGGCACAAATCCAAATTTCATCTAATCTAAGCTACTTTCCTTCCTAATTAGTTGTGTTATAATTCTTTCTGTTACTTTCATAACTTGATCCATTAGTTTGATACCTCTGTAGTTACTTATTTCGAGAGCAACTGCTTTTCCCTTGTAGCAGTTGATGATGACACTACTATGCCAACCATTGGGAATGACCCCTTCTTGTACTACCTGATTGACTATTTTCAGCATCTCATCAACTATTCCTGATGGTCTGGATGCTTTCTCTGTCTTCATATCCTTAATGGCCATTTCAACATATAGCAGTTGATTTCAATAGATAGTCCCTTTGTTGGGTCTACTTAGGGTAGTCCCTCTTTCTTCCACACCTTCTCCAACCTCTTGTAGTAGCATTTCTATGCTTCCTTCAGTGAGGGCATGTACACCACTATCATTACACATTTTTCACCAACGACATCTTCATTCATACTGACACACTGTTTTGCAATCTGGAACACCTCACGCCTCTGCTCCTTGCTAAATATACCTGACATCTAACTTCTCTTCTAGCTACCTAATATTGTTTCTTTCTCCCCACTTCTTTCTTTGATTTTTTCCAGACCTCTCTCTTAGCTTTTATGACTCTATCTACTGTACCATTCCACCACCATGTCATCTTCTGTCTGTCTGGAAGCTTGCTCCATCCACAGATCTGGTCTGTAGCCCACAGCAGGTTGTTTTGCAGAAACTCCCAGTTGTCTTCTATGTCATACATTTATATCTCCTATTCCTTCTTGACATTATCATTACTTAGTACTTCTTTGAACCTAGGTCTACCAGAGGGATTTTTCAGCTTCCATGCCTTCTTTTCTAAATTGTCTTGTGTTTCTGGGTCCATCTAGCTCTTACTGTGATGTCACTAATCATTAGTCTGTGTTAACTGGTAGATACTTCACCAGGGAAAGATTTAGTATTCATAATCATCTGTCTATCCTATTTCTTGGTAAGTATGAAGTCTATCTGGCTTGCGTGTTCACCTGACTGGTAGGTGATAGGGTGACAGCTGGTTTCCTGCAGTTAGTGTTGCAAATGGTTATGTCACAAGAACTCCAAGAGCCTTAATCCCTCTTCATTCATTGTACCATATCAATAGCCTCCATGTATGCTGGAGTAACCATCATGGTGTTGGGAAATATCCATTAAAGTCCCCAGCTATGATAACTAGGTTGTTGTCATTTGTTATCCAAGTAGCCTGCAAAAGGATCTCATAGAAACGGTTCTTTTGCTCATCTGTCAGTCCTGATTGGGGCGCATATGCAAAGATCACTGCTGCTGTTGTATTACCTATGGCTGGTCTAAGCTTAAATATTCTGTCACATACTCTTACTACCTCAGTTATTTTATCCATTTCTCTGCCAACAATATGACTATCCCACCCACCCCAGAACTGTTACCCACCAGAAGAATTTGTACCTGTGTTTCTTGCCTGTGAAGAGTCCTGTTGAGGCTCCCTCCCATCTTACCTTTTGTACACAGCACACATCTACTCCCCTCTGCTCTAGCATCTCCACAATCTCTCCAGACCTACCTTCCATCATGCCAATGTTGATGGTAGTAACTCTGAAGTTTTGCACCTGACAGGAAGAGGAGAGTTTCCAGTGGTGGGTGGGTTGGTTGGGTTGTTTGATGTTCATTTTCTTCCTTTGAAAGGAAGAGAATTGCTTTTATACAAACAATAATTTTCTTGATTGATATTTCAATTAGTTGGAATAAAAAAAAGAAAAAAAAAAATTGCAATTTTGTTTTCTTTATAAAAAAAATATCCATAATTTTATGATAATATCACTACTCTCTCTTCTGTCCAATATCTTTCACACACTGTGTGTGGATTTGTATATACATATGTGCATGCATGCAACATATGTGCATGCATGCATGCATGCATGCATACATACATACATACATACATACATACATACACATGTAGGTACAATCAATTAGTGGCACAGTAAAAATTTGTAAGACATTCCAAAGATTCTCATCTTGAGATTCTTTAAATGAACATATGCACACAATCACATGTGTGCATAAGTCATCTAAAAGACACATATGTAAAGAGTAATCATGCACACACGCATGCACAAACACCTATGTACTGAAGAGACATGTTCACACAGAACATAAGTGCAGGTGCATACACCTACATACATACACACACTAACCCAATCACATATTTACAAACTCCGGGAACTGTCTTAACTCAAAAAGTCTTGTCACTTTGTTGTTAGCGACCAGCTTGAATTTCGTGAAGAAGAACTTACATAAATCTCAAAGAAAAACATACATATATACACACATATACATATCTAAGGCATCTGGAGCTAACAACAGCTTCATTACCTCTAGTTCATGGGATCATATGATTGGTTTCTCAAACTTAACAAGGCAATCAGTTCCAATTTGTCGCTTCCCAATATCCTCAAATAGTACACTTCAGAACTTGCCTTTTTCTTCCCATACTCTTCACTCTTTCTCTCTCTACAGGATCTATCTCAATCTTTGGAAATATTGAGGTTGCCTCAAGAAAGGCAACTTATGTACCTACTAACTACAGCCCAATCTTCCTCACACCCAACATCTTTAAAGGTGATGGAAACAGTTGTAAGCAATCACTTCCTTCATCATCATGACTTCAGTATGGCTTCTGTAGAACTAGATCTACTAGAGACATCAATCTCTTCCTCTCAGCACCTCCAAGATTCTGCATTAAATATTTTGTGCAATATTTTTTCCCAAAACTCTTACCCTCTGGAATTTCATTCCCTAACATTTTTTTCAGCAGTCATCGACCTACAGATATTTAAATTTAACATCAATTGCATAGATATCAGTCATCTAGGAGGGCCTGCAAAGGTCATATATATTCCTATCCTTCCCTGATTAACTTATAAAAGATCTTTTGAGAAGTTCATATTAATGTTTCACAGATGCTGTATAGTGATTATTAGAGCTTCTAGTCTTCTTAAAGTTTCTTTATTCTGTTCTTCATTCTTACACTATCAAAATTCAGTTGTTTTTAGCAGTCCTGATTCTATTATTCTATGAGCTATCAGCAGAAGTCAAGACTCATCTGTTCCAGTAAATTCCATCAGCTGGTATTAAAAACCTTTAACTTAAATTCACATTGTACACATACATCAGACTCCTCATTTTGATATGGAAAAAACTCTGTAGTTGTTAACATGAGTAACATTTTCTTAAATATTGTAATAATAAAAATATGATAGTGAACAGCATACTTTCGATTACAAATAGCAAATAAGACATTTACAGATATAGACTTGTGTATTTTCTCACCTGAAGCTGAAGTATCCAAGAAAGTTGTATTATCTTCTATAGTATTTGGCCCTCCAGTTGTTTCAACAGAATCGTGTAGACTTAAATTAAATCCATCTACCATCTTTACAAGAAAGAAAATGTTATAATTTCAACAAATATATTTGTTAGTGATGTTGTAATGGTACACAGAAACATACACTTTCATGCATTATATTATATATAGTTAAGTGCAAGTTAACATACATTATGTTACCCTGCACTTAATTATGCTCCTCTTGCAGAAGGCGTCCTCGGGAAAACTTTCTAATGTCACTATTCCCTAATCAGTGAATAATTTTCATACAAAACCTATACCCTCCCAAAACCATTCTAAGATTTGGAAGTTACATGTTAGACTATACTTTGGTGAGGAGGTTTAATAAGACCAAAAGATGTCCAGAGTTGCCACCATAACTACCAAAGTCGGATTCACTTCCCATTGCATTTAAATTTTCAACCAAATTCAATTCCAGAGTTCTCTCCCTTGCATCACTCAAAAAATATCGTCATTAATGCTTATGAGTTTCCTTCTCATTACTAGTGTAATTTTCAATAGATTAAAAATTCGTTTTGGCTCACTACTTTAAGTATGTTAATCTGCACTAACTAACTAACTATATGTTTTTCATGCAGAAGGCATCCTTGGAAATTTTCCAATATCATATTATATATGTTGTCAATGCATGCTATATAAAAAGAATTATTGTAGTATCAGAAATGATGGTTTGTTTCAAAACACTGAAATGAAGTACTTTGAAGATGAAGTTGATGTAGAAATTTAGCATTTGAAAAACCATCTAAATATCAAGTTAGATGTTCAAATAGTATCAACTAACTTAGAATAAGATAGTTCTAGTAGTAGCTAGAGGAATTAGGCTTAGGAAGGCTAGTAATTTGAAATGCTTGATTTAGTTGCTAAATTTTGGAAGTACTTCAGTAAAGTATTACAATAAAGGCGAAAGTAGTACTGTAGTAAAAATAGAATGAATTGGATACAAAAGAAGTACAAAAAATAGTGGGTTGGTTTCTGGTATATTTTGAATAATTGCATAGGAATTGTGTTTCTAAAACAGGCATAGCGGTGTGGTTAAGAAGTTCACTTGCACTCATAGATAAACAAACACACACACACACACACAATCAATTAAATGTGCACGCTTAATATTAATTATTCTTGGCCAAACTCACAAGTACATGATCCTACACTCCTACCTTAAGTAACGTATAAATAGGACTAACATTGAACGAGACATCTAGCTGAATCTTTGAAGAAACTGCCAAGTTTTCTTTATGATAGCCGATGTATGTCACTAAAAGATATAAACATTGGCCAGAAAACCAATAAACTGGTGCTTTTGAACAAAAGTATCTTGTATTTATTCAAGTCGAGTTGTACAAATGCTCCCTTGTCACAATAACACAATCACATGAGTTGTTAGAGTAGAAATCTCTATTTCATCACTTACATTTGTAGAGATTACAGGCAAAAGATGGAAAAAGTCAAGCAATTGGACAACTACGTAATAGAAAACCCACCATTGGTACTGTGTTGCACTTGTACTAGTATTTTCCTTTCAGGTTCCCCAAACCCTGCAGATGAACCTGTGTCCCAACAACTGCTATCTATTGGTGGCCAAGAAAGACCCAATTTGAAAATATTTTGCATTTCATCAGTGGAGACAAAGATAATCGAACCAGTGATCAAAAACGGATATGCTGTTATGACCTGCAACCATATCTTTAGTTTCCTACCACCTCCAAAAGCCCAGGCATGGAGTAGAATTAATGGCAACATAAATAAAGGTGTCTCCATGACATTGGTAAACATTGCCAAATTGGATGAGTGGTATATCTTGAGAATGGATGACAGTATGTATCCAGAGTAATGTGCTAGAAGATCAAACTCATTAGTTGTTGAATACTTCCAAACAACAGAGATCCTTTGTACATAGGGACCAAATTTCACATCCATAGAGAAGAAATAAGAATTCAAATGTCTGGAACAAGTATTTTATGTAACACTTGATCCCTGTTTGGGATCACAAGCAAGTTATATATGCATCAGTGGATAAGAGCATTATTACCTTAGTTTAGAAATAATGTTTCCTAGTTTGAATCCTGTCTGGAACTATGTTTACATCCAGGAATATGATACTACATGATGATTGGAGATCAAACTGATTGAAACGTAGTCTAGATGTAAATATTATAAACTGTTTCATCTCTAAAGATGAGGTTAATAGTTTGAAAATTTATAATCTTATTAACAACTCATTTCAGAAACAGAGAAAATATGTACTCAATAGTATTTCTTTAGGTTGTTAGTCTTTTAAGCACTCATATAAATGTGCAAATTGTCTCTTTAGCTCTTGAAAATAAATGTATACATTAACAAGTTTAAGAATAAACTTCACACAGTATGAATAGTCTAGCTATTAATAAAGGTTATTTACCAGAGCCATAAATTGTGAGTTATTCATTTGTTGATGTTATTTTTATCAACTTACCTGGTTATATGAAGATGCTTTATTTTTCTTACTTGTTGATGCATTGTACTTGGAATCTTTCATCTGTTGTACAAAATTACATCTTGGAAACCACCGAGCATGTTCTTGCATTGGTTCGTCATCATCATCCCAATTACATAAACCACCATCACAGCTAAAACAGATAACTGTATCAGACTTTCCTGTAGACCAATAGAAAATGAAAGTAAACAACTAAAACAAACAAAATTGAAGGATTTCATTAAGAATCAAGAAAGTCAACCCTGGTGAGACTAGAACTCAGAATGTAAAGAGATGTAACTAAATATTGCAAGGTATTTTATCCAGTGCTCTGCTGATTCTGCCATCACCAATAATAAGTAGAATCAAGTGAAGTTAGCTCAGTAACAAGATAACAGTTATTGCAAGTTTGTATGTTGAGTTGAATGGACAAGTTTAAACTCCCTAACTACCTACTTTAAGAAAATATAACCCAAAGGGAAGTTGTGAACAATAGATAACAGTGTTAAATAAAATGTTTATATGACCAACAGAGTTTTTCATTTATTTTCACTGAAATGTATACTGATTAAAATACTAACTATAATAGATTATTGAATATTTATAGATTTTATTAAAAACAAAAATGAACAATCATTTATTCATGTTAACCTGAGAGAGATACTTTGAAGTATTAGATTTATTTTTAGATGACTTTTGCCAACACTAAGCAGTCAACTATAAATGTAAGTATTTTTCAAGTTGGTAAAGACTTGGGTGGAAACTGCAGACTATTGAGCCAGCAAATTCTGAAAAGTGTACATACAATTAGGAGTGGGCTATACGGAGGTCAAAATTATTTTTTTTTCTCATTAGGGCTGAGTTTTTTGTGTTCTATTTTAACTATCTCCACATGAAATGAGAAAGTGTTCAGGCTGGGGTCTAAGAAAAAATGTGCAGCACTCTTTGTGTCATCACACCTAACCCTTTTGATACCAAACCGCCTGAAACCGCCCTTGGTTCTATAATAAAAACCATTTGTTTTAAAGTGCTCATA
>JAOPJM010140943.1:0-13464 GCA_027124095.1 Muusoctopus leioderma
GGGGGGGGGGGGGGGGGGGGGGGAATAAAAAATAAATTAGTGGTTGGAATTCTGTGGAGATGGATGGTGGAAAGTTGGACACATACCCCCACACCCACACACACACACACACCTTAGCAGAAGGGCACTGATTGGCATGAAATTTCAGAAGCAGAAGTATTTGCATCATTGTGGTAACTTAAGAATGCAGAACAAGAAAGAAAGAAAATAAATTATACCACCACCATCACTCTCTTAAAAAAAAAACACAGCACACAAAAAAATAATAAAACAGTGACACTGTAAATCCTCAAGGACAATTTCAGTGAATTCCTGAAAGATATAGGGTAATTGTCATTAAGGGTGGAAGGATGTGTTTTCACACTGGCATACATCTTGGTATACCCCTCCCCACTACCCCACCATCTCACTAACACACTGACCAGCCATCTTGTAGAGGCGGTCAAGCGGAACATGTATCTGTGTGCTTGTGTATGTGTGTGTGTGCGTGTATATGTGTATGTGTGTGTGGTTGTGTGTGTATACATGTGTATGTGTGTATATATGTGCGTGTGTGTTTATGTGTATATATATATATATATATGTATATATATATATGTGTATGTGTGTAGTTGTGTGTGACTGTGTGTGAGTGTGTATGTATATATGTGTGTATATATGTAGGTGTATGCACCTGCACTTATGTTCTGTGTGAACATGTCTCTTCAGTACATCGGTGTTTGTGCGTGATTACTCTTTATATATGTCTTTGTATGTATGTATGTATGTATGTATGTATGTATGTATGTATGTATGTATGTATGTATATATGTGTGTATATATATATATATTATACATATGTGTGTATGTATGTGTGAGTATGTAAGTGTGCATGCATGTATGTGTGTGTGTGTGTATTCATGAGTGAGTGTATGTACAAGTACAGACGGATATAAAATTATTTCTATATTCTGAAAACTCAATGCTAAATGAGGTAAACAATTCCACAGGATTCATAATTAAATTAGACACTGTACAAACACAAACCCAAGAAGGAACACATGTGACTAGATCTGCCATCGGGAAACAAGCTAGGCATCAGCCGTATTCCGGGTGGTTCAGTCCCACTGCGTGGCACCTTGGGCAAGTGTCTTCTACTGTAGCCTCGGGCCAACCAATGCCGTGTGAGGGAATTTGGTAGACAGAAACTGTGCAGAAGCCTAATCGTTTATATATATATATATGTTGGTGTGCGTCTGTGTGTTTGTGTTTTTCTCCGTATCTGTCTGTTTATCTCCCGTAACATAGCGGTCTGGCAAGACAGACCGATAGAGTAAGTACCAGACTTAAAACAGTACTAGGGTCGATCTGATCGACTAAAACCCTCCAAGGCGGTGCCCCAGCAAGGCCGATATCAAATGAATAAGAAATACAAGAATATATATATATATATGACATTGGGTATGACAATGCAATATATTGAGAACATCAGAAAATCGGTGGGCAAAGTACCTAACGCTTTTTACTTATGGTTCTTTCTGTTCTCAGTCCATATACCAACGAGATCAACTTGGTCTTTTATCACTACGAAATCGATGTCATAGGTATGACTTAAGTGTTGGATCGATGTAATCAGCTATATTATTTACCTAAAATGTGTGACTTTGTGTCTATGTTAGAAATCAACATTGAATATGGAGATGTTTGTATAACTTGTTTCCTAATCAAGATGAAATCTTATTTGTTAACACTTCTAATTAGAATTGATTATGTATTTAAATTCCCATACGTTTAGATAAATTATCTATTCAGAACACATAACACGTTTGTTTCAGAATATTTCCAAAGTTGAAACTCTAATGTTTCATCAATATTCTCGTGTGCGTAATGTATGTAATCAAGTAGATCTGTACTAGCTAATGTCTGATTCAATGTCCGTCTCTATTTCATTGCGAATTAATTAGCGAAAAACTGCAAAAATATATAATACCGGTTTGCCTGAAACGTTTTTTAACAAAAAACGGAGACATTTCTACATATATTCACACACTCATATACATGCCCATACACGCACACACGCGCACACACACACACACACACACACACACATACACACACATATATATATATATATATATATATTCAAATATTCAAAGTTAGTTGAGCACAATTGACATTTAAATACATTTCAAGTGTATTGATTCTTTTTTTTTCTGTCTTTTGAAACTTTGGAAATCTAGAATTATCTGTAAGTTCGCAGTATTTTAACTACGAAATTTTCGATATGGAAACGCAAATTTTCTCTTTTATTCCCACACAAAAAAAATGACTTAAACTTCAAAAACAATTAAATCGCAATCGAATATTCTCGTTTATTTTTACAAGAATAAGAAATCAAATATTATGTTAACTACTCATCATCTGATCGAGCTGGATCGAATTTACCAGACTCTATCATGCCACCTATCACGACCACACAGCATTCGGAAGGTCAGCAAAACAGGATCGCGTGTCCGTACTGAGCCAGTCGCTGAACGATTTTGCTGGACGCCGACCCAAGTGTATCTGTGTCGATGTGTCCACAGGCGGACATCATTGACGAGTTCTTACTTAGCTCTCAGCAATGTCCTGCAAAGCGCATGCGTCTCTCTTTAATGACATCAGTGATTGCATTAAGATTGTCGTATAGTCTTTGTTTGGTCGGGTACTTTTTCCATAAGATATTCAAAATGGCCCGTAACATACGGGTGTACGCACCATCAAACCTTGCCTCCAGGTGTTTGGTGAGTGTCCAAGCAGTGGAGCCATACAATAGCACGGATTCCACAGTGTCATGAAAGAAGCTTCTCTTAAGATCATCTTTTAGAGATGACTTCTAGAGAACATTGAGGCGTGCCAGAACAGCCCATGCTTTCGTGAGACGAAGATTTACATCCTGTTGAGTGGATGCAATGTTGCTTCCTAAGTAAACAAAAGAGTCTACAGATGTTAGAGGGTTTTGTTTGATTGTGCTTATTGAGCCCTCTTGATTGTTGCAGATATATTCAGTCTTTTGAGGCGCTGACATAAATACCAATATCTTCAACCACCTTTTCAAGGTCATGTAAAAGGGTGGAAGCCTCTGGGATGGTGTACGTGAAGAGGGTAATATTATCAGCTTAATCAGCGTCAGTTATCATTGTAGCTGGGTTTTGTTAGAGTGAAGCTGAGTTTTTGAATTGTGTTGATTTAGGTGCGAAGGACATAGTCCAGGCAGATGATGAAGAAATCAATGTCTTCATCGGGTTAACGTACTTTAGCTTGTGTGTTCTTGTAGAGCACCATTACTGCTGCTACTGTTTCTTGCGGTATATCATGTTCCATGTTACCTCAGTGGACAGAGCCACACGCTTTTGAGAAGTCTACAAATAGTAAGACTGCCTGTAGATTCTAAGCCATGACTCCTTCAATGATTCTTCTGACTGTTAAGATCTGTCCAACAGGAGCTCGATTTTTCCTGAATCTATTTTTGTTTCATCGCACGACTTTCTCGTGTTCTGACTGTAAATGGTTCAGCAGCAATTTCTCGTAGACTTTTGTTTCTATTGCCGTAAGGTTAATCCCTCTGTAATGGTTAGCCTCACCTAAATTACCTTTCTTGGGGAATTAGTTCACTTCTCAATTGGTTTATGGTTATATATAGCATTACAAAGTTGGAGGATGATATCATTGAATGCCTCTGTCTTCTAGACTTCTGGTGTTATGTTATGGAGGCCAGTTGCCTTTCTGTTTGTTGGTCCTTATCAGTACATCAGTGAGTTCATCTAATGGGAACCCGCCAAGTTTGATGGCAAGGTCATGTTTTATAATGCTTTCAATAGGTCTATCCGAAATTGCTGTGGGATTGCCTAGAAGATTCTGGAAATGTTCCTTCTACTTGATGAGTCGTTCCTGCAGGCTTTTAGTTCCGACTTATTTCCTGCCACTAAATTTATTGGCAGTTTACCAGTGAGGGCTGTTTGTTTGTTGCTGCGTGTGGAATCAAATCTATTTTGCTTTCAATATATTTCTGTTCTTCGATTTCATAAGCGTAAGATGTTGCTGGGCTTTTTTGAATTTACCGACATTTGTTCTAGAAAGTTTGGTTGAGTTTAAATGAGCGGAATTCTTCCATTGGTTGCCCTTCTCGGTAATTGCTTCAGTACTCGGTGTTTGATTTTAGTTTTCATGGGAATGCAGTCCTCTACAACTTGTTGATGAGTGACGATAAAATTGTTATATGTTGAATTTGGGGAGTTGCTTTCAGTTTCTGCCAGCAATGCCTCGAATCTTTGTTTGACTGAGATGATGTGTTGTTGACAGATTTTTTCGTTGTTAAGTGTACCAGTCACATGGGGGAAGGTTGGCGATTGTCTGTTTGTTGGCGCGTAAGACGAACCGATGATCAGAACTGACTCCTTGAAAGGTATTATATGATTCGCAGTTTAGCATGCTATTTTTCCATTTTTTTATTTATAAACATGTAATTTAGTTGAGCTTTGACACCTTTGGAATAGATATTTGTCCATAGATTGGATCTCTTCTCTTGAAATTTGGTATTTAGGCGTAGGAGATTAATTTCGGTGGTGAAATTTAGCATGTGCTGATCATTTCAATTGGTTGAATGGTGGAAGGTGAATTTATGGTTGTTATGTTGGCCTATCTGCCAATTATTACAACATGGTGTTTTGGGACTTGTCGAACAAAAGAGGACAGTTCATCATAGAAATCTATGACTTCATCTTCATAACTCAAATTGTTTGGGTTGTAGCATGAGATGACTGTAGTGCAAAGGTTGCCTTTGAATGTTGCGGTGATCATTCTTGGTAGAATCTTCTCCACACTGTTTAGAGATTTTAGTGCATGAGGGTTGAGAAACATTCCTACTCCTCCATTTGTTGAGTTTATTGAGAGTTTCCATGCCAAATTTGATATCAATGTCCAGATTTTCTCACCCCGTGGTATTTTCAGTCTACTTCATCATGGAAAAAGCGATGTTCCTGAATGTATATGATGTATATGCTTAACGTGGCCGATAATGCTACTAATTCAGATGACTGGTTAATGATATTTATGGTATGCACATTGAAGGTTGAAATTTAGGATGTGCGTTTGCATTTTAGATAGTTTTTAGTCTGGCTCTGTAGCTGATTATTTTTTACCGATAGGCCATAGCCCGTACCACAGCAGAACTCATCCCTTGGTTATCCACGCGACGAGCGGTACGAAATGAAGATCTGATTTTAGTGTCAGTCATTTAAACTTTTTCTTCAGCTAAACAACGTCTATGTTCACCAGGTCTATAGACACTTCGGGAACTTGGTGATCCTGGCCATTGAACTTAGAGAGGTTCTTCAGCCCAGCATCGTGTTAGTGTCGGCGTTGATCAACGGAGGAATCTTTCGCCGAGACTGCACATCCACCATTCACCTTTAACTCTAGGCTGGCTAGCCGTCGGGTACTATGTCTTCCGAGAGGGCAGCCAGTGTTTGGTCCACGACGACTTATATTTCCTTATTCGCCGCTAAAACCTATATCTAGAGGTCGTTCCCTTATCCGCAACCTGGGTACCCGCCGGATAGGAGTTTTCTCTCCTGTTCCTGTTAACTACTACACATTAAATATTGAACCAAAAACATATATTCTTGTTTATTCTCGCATAAAGAAGGACTTAAACCATACAACTTTCAAAATTGAATTGCTCTCGTCTAACATGACACAAAAAAGAACTTAAACCTCTCCCAAAATATTAAAAAAAGAAAGAAAGAAAGAAAGAAAGAAACAGAAATTAGTTCTTTCGACAATACGACTACAAAAGTACACATCACGATTGGCAAATCCCAGCTCTATAATAAACATGAATGGACAGACAGTGAAATTGATACTTTGATCAATGCCTGGTTGAACCTATCTAAAGGTGGGGATACACATGTATCATGTGTCAGTAACATTGCTGCCAAAACTGTCCACTGTTCAAAAATCAATCAGCAAGACAAATTGAAAACAAGTTAAAGCATATTTCAAAGTCCTTTCAGCTCCTTAAAAAAACACGTGCACAAACTACATTTAATATTCTCGTTTGGCACAGTACAATAGCAATAACAAGATGAACAACAATAACAATAACAGCAGCAGCAACAACAATACCTATATAGGACTGAGCTCACAAGTGACCTGATATCTGTACCTCACACATTTCCACCCTCCTCAATGACCATATCCATCACTATGGCAACTGAACCTATATACTCTTCCGCATCATCATCATTTTCTACTATTGCTGCTGCTACTATTACTACCACCTCTATCAGCAAGACAAAATAATTGTTCTCTCTCTCTCACCATCTCAGTCCAACAACAATATGCCTACTAACATCAGGACCCCACCAAATCCAGATTCAACAAGTGCAGAAACCATGACGTCATCCCCTAACTCACATTCTAACACCACCAAAAGAAACTTTCATTAAACAAAACAATGACTCCTCACGGCACCCACATAAATAAAAGAGAATCCAAAAATCTACCGCTATTCCCTATGCGAGAGACTATTCCTACAACGTGACACTCAGCTCCCAGTGACTAAACGCATAATTAAGGAACGCACCACTAGCCAATACTATAGCACTCACAAAAATGACACTACAACGTATCTACGCCCCCAAAAAATCAATCCTGCTAAGCTGGATCACTGTTCTAACAGTGCAAATTCCAGTCATTATCGTAAAAACACCTTTCGTTACAGCAATGCTGTTCCGGCTCCTTTTCCTAACCCAGGAAACAAGAAGGCATTCTGGGGAACCAAAAGCAACAATCAGGACAAAATTCGGTAGTGCAACCACAACTACAGAGACTCCAGATATAACCCTCTCACTAACCAAAAGAAATCTTTGTTAGCTATGCTAAATCTGGCAAAAGAAATCCAGAGAAGTATTCTATATATCGCAACATCAATCTCTGCTGTCATCCCAGCGCACAAACTACCCACAGTGCTGCCACTAAACAACAATGGTCACAATGCAAAACCCACGAAACAGGGCAAACAAGCAGCCACCTTAGCCTTGACATTCCTGCTAAATGAATAAGGTGTCATCCCATCTATCAATTTATAAAATTGGAAGATTCCATGATTTAAGTGTTGGATTGCCGAACAGTTACACTCCATCCCTATTTTCATCTAAACCAAGCCCACCTCGACAACTCCCACTTGGATGCTGAAGTAAAAGTTAGAAATTTTACCACCATTCACATGGACGCGACAGGCCGAAGAAAGGACAGATATGCCATTTTGCTCGATGACTCATTTACCGCAGATGCATGGGACTTATTTTCGAATGGCTACTGCAAGTCAGTGTCTGTGTACATCAAAGCTCTACAGGCCACATCATGTGCCTTTACTGTTCTTCCAAGTGTGCCTTAACAGACATGAATGCTTTAGCCAACAATGCAACTCAGGAAACATTAATGATGGGTGACTTCAACCTTCTCTGCGTGTCTTGGTCTACAAATACTTTGAAACGAGGTATTTGCATCTCAGCCCTAGACAAAGCAGTAGTAGAGAAACTTTCCAACTTTATGGACGATCTTTTCCTGTCTCAACTCTTGCGTGAACCAACGCAACACAACAACAGCGTTTGTGGACCTAGTGTTACGCAACTACGCTCGAAATATCCATAATATCTAAGTTGAGAAAACTTTTTTCTCACACCATGATATGGTACTCAGTTACCGCAGTTTTCAACATCCAAACATTAAGCTAAAGACACTCATGCCAGTGCACCCATTTGATAATATGGAACTGGGATGCAATTATACATGACCTATCGCTTGTTGACTGGTCTTTCACACACTCCCCCTGACATCAGAGAGTCTTGGCAGCTATTTGTGGATAACAACGCTTGAATCAAAACTTATATCCCCCAGAGAAGCGTGAAGAATATCATTATTAATCAAAGAGCCGATGTGGAAGACTGGACCATAGAGAAAATTAGGCACAATTCTAGTGTTCTACTCGAATACCAAAAGGTATAGGGCCTTTGTTTCTTCCCCCCGGTCCGCTGATTTATGAAAACACCATCTCCACAACGTTGTCAAAGAAATGGTTAAGATTCTACAGAAGCAATACTGTCTCATTAGACTTAACCAGTATCAATGAAGTCAACCATTAACATATCATCCCTGATATAACTTTCTAAACATAACTCAGCAGTGGGCCCGGATAGGTTCACCGCTAGCGTCCTGAAAGACTGCCGACATCACCTTGCATCCCCTCTAGCTAATCTCTGGAGGGAATCGCAAGAGGCAGGTTATATACCTGAACATGTTCTATCCCAGTCTGTTATGCCAGTTTTAAAAAGCGAAATAAATCATTTGCCGTAGATTACCGCCCGATCTCAGTTAACTCTCATATCATTAAAGTATTTGAGAGAGTGGTGGGATCAAGCATAAATGATTGTCTGACGTGCAACAATCTCCTAAACCCCAACCAGCATGGTTTTCGCGGTAGCAGAGACTGGTTAACATAATATTCCATCACTCTGATGACATTTTAAATGCTTAGAGAAGGGCTCCAACACAGATGTCATATACCTTGAGTTCAGGAAGGCCTTCCACAAATTTGGCCTCAGCATTCTGTTGAAAAAGCTATCTAACATGGGAGTCCGTGAAAGGCTACTGCAGTGGATTAAGTGTTTCCTGATACACAGAACCCGACGTGTTGGGATCAATGGAGTCTGCGTAAACCCAGAAAACGCCATTTTGGGTGTTCCGTAATGCACTGTGTTGGGCCCACCTCCCCTCATTATTTATATAAATAACATCACAAATGTCGTCATACACAGTAAAATAATACCATTTGTAGATGACTCTAAGCTTCAAAAAGACCTCAACGGAAGAGGTGAGCAGACATACGTTTAATCTGATCTATACGCACAGATTCAATGGGCGGAATAAAAACAATATGCTGCTAAAATTTGAGCTCATCCACTTTAGAAAGGACAATGTACTTAAATAGCTATATTTTCTTTTCTTATATTTAATATCAGAGACTTAGGTATAACTGTCAACAACAACTTAAGCAGGAGCACTCCATATCAACAATAACGTCGACATGGTCTGCAGGATGTGCTCGTAGATGTTTAGAACTTTAAGGTCTAGAGATTCAGATGCTGTCATCTTTCTATTCTCTTCCTTTGCGCGATCTCACATTGAATACTATTGCTAGTTGTGGTCTCCCAATACCAAAACAAAATATCCTGAGAATTGAAGCACCCCAGACGTCAATTATACAAATAAAGTTATATATATATATACGTATATATATATACAAGGATTTACACATATATATTCGTGGTGGTGTAGAACCGTCCATGTATACATATATATATATATGCACACATACACAAACTCACACATATATATACATACACACACACACACACACACACATACAAACACATACAAACACACACATACATATATATATATATATATATATATATATACATATATATGCACACACAAAAACACACAGACACACACACACACACACATATATATATATCAATGTATAAGCAAAGAAAGAACAACACGAAAAACAAGGTACAACAAGGTATAGTTATTAGATTAACGCTCAGGAAAAGAAGTAGACATTGTCTTTGAAGTTTCGAGTTAAAATTGAGTTATATATATATAAATAAATGGATCTCCGTCTGAATCAGACGATGAGTGTTCAGTTGTTCGATCAACTGAACTGCCAACTCACTGAATTAGCGTGTTAGCGGCTGAGTATTCCACAGACACGTGTACCCCTAACGTAATCAGTCGGCAGAATCAGCGTGACAGACAGTGTGACAAGGCTGGGTCTTTGAATTACAGGTACAATCCATCCGACGGTCTTTTACAGAGTTTCCGTCAACCCAGATTCACTCAAAGGCTTGGGTCGACCCGAGGCTATGGTAAAGACACTTGCCCAAGATGCCATGTAGATCTCTAACTATGGGTCAAATAGCTTCACTGTATTGTGAGTGCTAGGGATAGCAGAAGGCTAAGTGAAACAACCCTGATAGAAATATCGGAGTGGAACCCTGCAGTCGGTTTATTGTCAAACTTTACAAAGTCTCCAGCAACTGCTGCATCCAGTCTCATCTCCAGCCGTCCTAACCTTGTCTTGGCACTGGATCCAGATGTTTCGGGATGAACTAGGTCATGCGCAAATCATGACTTTGAGCCCAACTGTCGAAACCTCAACCAAAGTCCTGTGGCAATGGGGATCGACGAAATAGCGGGTGTGGATACATTGGCAACTGCAGCCGCGAACTCGCACACAGGCAACTCAGGATATTGGTCGTCTTCTACTGACCGAAACAGCAGTGGAACCCGGCAGCACTCTGAGTGACTGAGCACCCAGATTAGTTTACCGCGACTGGCAAGGATCCTGTACAGCGGTCGAAATAATGCAAAACAGAAAAAAGTTTCAGTGCTCACCATCGCTACATGGAATGTACGTGCTCTTCTGTATAACGCCAAAGCTGACAGTCGAACTGCATTGATTGCTAGAGAACTTGCTCACTACAATGTGGATATTGCTGCACTATCTGAAATACGCTGTGCCGGAGAAGGCCAACTAACTGAGAGCGGTTCTGGCTACATTTTCTGTTGTTGAGGGAGTAGCAACGATGAACATCGCGAGTCTGGAGAGAACACGGACAAATTCTACGAAAAAATTGATTCGTTCATCGCATGCTCCCCCTTAGACAACAAGTTAGCCATCTTGGGTGACTTCAATCCAAGAGTGGGCACAGGCGTCCAAGCTTGGGAAAGTGTGCTAGGTAGGAATGGTACTGGCAAATGCAATAGTAATGGCCTCTTCCTCCCTCTCAAAGACTGCAGTACCCATGATCTATTGATCCCGATTACTATATTCCACCTTCCAGACCGCAACAAGACAACATGGATGTATCCCAGATCAAGGCACTGGGAAAAGTTAGACTGTGTTATCATATGGTGGACTGACAGACAAGATATTCTGGTCACTAGGGCCATGTATGAAGCAGAATATGCTGGACCGATCACATATTAGTGATATCAAAACTTTCCACGATCGTCAAACCAAAACGAATCCTCCCAAGAGGCTCAACACAGTCAAATTGAAATCAGGAGACACCGCTAGCCCTCTTGCAAATGACCTCAACACTAAGTTATCCAACTGACAATTAGGTGAAACAAGTGCCGAGGAAGAATGGGCAAAGATTGAGAGACCAAGTGTACAACACATAATTCAAACACCTGGGTCCAAGAGTCTGTAAATCCCAGGAATGGTTTGATGAATATGATGACAGGATACAAGAACTCCTCCAGGAAAAGCACAAGCTCTTCATTACTTACTAATGGGACCCAACTAATGTATCAAAGAAAGCAGCATTCACGAAGAAACATCAGAATATACAGAATCAGTTAAGGCTCATGCAAGAAAACTGGTTAAGGAAAAAGTTGAAGAATTTCAGAATTTTGCTGATAAACATGACTCGAAGAGATCCTATGACTCATTGAAAGCCGTGTATGGTCCTCAATCCTCAAGAATTGTATCTCTTCTAAGAGCTGACGGATTAACACTTCTCACAGATATAGAACACATTTTTAGGAAGATGGGAAGAACACTTCGACACAGTCCTCAACTGGCCATCAACAATAAATAAAGCTACAATCTCATGACTACATCAACTCGGAACTAACTCTGAACTAGACAATCACTCCACTGACACAGAAGTGGAAAAAGCCATTAAAAAACTGCCGTGCGACAAAGCTCCTGGATCAGATACCACACCAGTAGAAATTTATAAGTCTGAAGGACATTCTGCAACAGAGGTTGACGGAGTTATTCCGGTTCTTCTTGAACCAATGCAAACTCCCACAAGAATTCTAAAATACTTTGATAGTCCATATCTACAAGTGCAAGGGGAACAGATAGTCCTACAATAACCCCCGTGGCATCTCCTGCTGTCTATTACTGGGAAGATCCTTTCCAGAATTCTGATGAACCGCCTCAGTAAACACCTTGAAATCAGTCTGTTCCCAGAAAGCCAACGAGGTTTCCGAGCGGGACGTGGCACTGTAGACAATATTTGCTGCGGGACAGCAGCAAGAGAAATGCCAATAACAACACCAGGATCTGCACTGTAAGTCGCAAAGGTCTCTGGAAGATTATGTCTAAGTTTGGCTGCCCAGATAAATTCACCAACATCATCAGACAGTTTCACGACGAGTTTATGGCTCGTGTCCTCAACGATAGTGAAGCATCGGCAGACTTTTATCAGCAATGGAGTGTGTACAAGAGTGTGTACTGGCACCAACACTGTTCAGTATGACATTTTCGGCAATGCTCACAGACGCCTTCAGTGAAAATCTCTCAGCTGTTCGCATCCGGATAGAATGGATGGCGGACTTCATAATATTGCACGTCTGAAAGCAGTCAATAAAGTCACTAAAATCCAGGCCATCACTATTCGTGACCTTCTCTTTGCAGATAATTGTGCACTGAATGCCAACACTGCTAATGACATGCAACAACGCATATACAGGTTCTCTGTAGCCTGCGACAACTTTGGTCTGACCATCAGCACCAAAAAGACTAAAGTGATGTATCAACCTTCACCAAGTCAAGAGTACATTGAGACCAACATTACAGTCAAAACACATGCTTCTGGGCAGTAGAGACGTTCATTTACGCTGGTAGCCTTCTCTCAAGACACGTCCAATTCTAGGATAGCCAAAGCAAGTTCAGCTTTTGGAAGACTACGCTCCACAATTTGGGAACGTAGGGGTATCAGCATCGTTACAAAGATGAAGGTCTACCAAGTAGTCGTACTCATTGTGTTTCTCTATGTCAGTGAGACATAGACCGTCTTCAGTAGACACACCAGATGGTTGAATTACTTTCACGCCCCATGTCTCCGCAGTCTGTTCCACATTAAACGGCAGGACAAGGTTACAGACACACAAAGTGCTTCGACGGGTGAAACTCCCATTAATACATACTCTGTTGTTCGCTGGACCGATGAGCTTCCTAAAGGGAAGAGAACAGTCGGCGACAAAAAAAAGTGGTACAAGGATAACCTGCAAGTAACATTGAAAGCTATGAGCATTGTCACAGAATCCCGAGAACAACTTGCTCAGAATATGGTCTACCCTCATCAGCAAAGGCGCAAAATCATAACAAGAGACACACATTCAGGCATCATAAATCAAACGCGAGCTCCGGTCAACCGGCGCATCAAATGAAGTCACAGACGACAAGTGCTCTACATGGGCTGTTATTTTCGTGCCAATATTGGCCTCATCAGCCATCTACGGACACGTAAAACCCAAGCAACTGCGTAACCGGAGTCATGGACGAATGCATACATACATACATACATACATACATACATACATACATACATACATACATACATACATACATACATACAT
>JAOPJM010141040.1:0-13464 GCA_027124095.1 Muusoctopus leioderma
TATATATTGGTTATTCAGTAACACACAAGGAGAGTACTATTAGTTGCACACAGATACATCGTTTTATTATATTTGCCCACATTTATTCGGTAAATTTATCAAATATAGAATGAACATTGCATGAAAGTTTTTCACGTATGTAAACTGGCTAAACATCTGTCGTGTCTACGTAATAGATAAGGAAATAGATAAGGAAAACTAGAACACCTAAGTCAGATAATTTTGGACTCCAATTATAATATTGTGCTTCATTAAAACATTCGGTAATCATCCTGTGTTGATATATCGATCACTGCACTGCAGGATCTCTATTTTGAGGAATTTCAGATCTGTTGTTGAATGTAATATTTTGAGTTTGTTATGCTTCATTCGCAATGTATATAATAATGTCGTGAGTCAAGCATGAAGGTGATTCCGGTAAATTTCTCTCCTCCCACGTCTTCTCTATAGGTTAGTTAGTAAACATCCTCTCGGCCTTTGTGCTTCACTGTTGATCTACGTATGTGGAACATCAGTAGTGGAATGTGCAATTCGACAGAAGTCTTGAATAATTAAGTCTCAGTTCAGATCCTGTCACACATGTTTCGCATTCAACACTCCGATGTGGATAACACGTTCAGCTATCACTTTCTTTTACCCCTTAACTCCTAGTGGAGTCGTAGGGGCGCCGTCATAACATACGGCCTTTCGTGGGCAACAATTGAAACCTGGTGGTGCCCATCTCCTCTCCAGGCTTGACCACAGCCGATTTCTTCCAGTTAGAAAGCGATAGAGAGAGAGACAGAGAGAAACAGAGTGAGAGAGAATAATCGACTATAGTACTGGACTGGTACTTTATCTATCGACCCAAAGGAATGAAAAGCAAAGTTGACCTCTTGGGGGTGGGATTTGAACTCAGAATGCTGATAGCCGGAACGAATTATACAAAGCATTCTAATCGACGCTTTAACGATTCTGCCAATTCGTCACTATATAAATAACATATTCGGAGTGAATAAAATTCATTCCACTCCTTTCCGTACCCCATTACCGTTATAATTAATCAATAAAAAATCAATACTGAACATAAGTATTAATTATTGGAAACATTAAGTTCGATCCACTGTACGATGCCAACTGTTAAGCTATTACAAGCATATGTTTAACACTGTTTATATAAGTAGAAGTCTAAAGTAAGTGTAAACCATGCCTATACACTTCATTTATGAATCTATATAAACTCTCACACGGCATCCACATGCATTTATCATTCATTTCCACTTTGTTGCAACATAATCTGAATGACATTTCTTGTTAAGTTCTGCATTTAGTATTGCACTCTTTGTTGTCATTGTTCTGAAATCTCTCGCTAACACCCCCCCCCTTACCGATTAATTATGATACTGTTGTTCCTCTTATGATTCAATCCAATAAAGTAATCTTAATGGAACATGTGTTAGTATGAATGGTGGTAAATAGTTTTAAAGTAATTAATTTTGGAATTTCTTGAATTGAATATTAAATGGATTCATAGTTTTGTGACAGTAATCGTCAACTATTTCTTCGCTTGTCGTATCGAGTTTTAACTCATGATCTTTAATTTTGTTCAGGCGACGGAGGGAGAATAGACTATAAAACACCTAGATTAATTTCCTATCATGCCTTTACCTTCTTCAACTGAACTAAATGACCGAAATATGTACCTTTCCTTCAAAAATAATTCCGCATGTTTGACTATTAATGATTTATTTCTAACATCGGTGCAACCCCTGAACATTTTCAGAGACGTTGTAGCTGATTAAATCTACTACAGTATATCGACCCCGGAAGGCTGAAAAAGCAAATTTGACTCTATTCAGATTTGATCCCATAACGCAAAGAGCCGAATCTAAATTCCGCAAGGTATTTGTTCGACGCGCTAACGTTTCTGCCAATCCCACCACCTTTAGTTGATCATTACATATTTCCCTTGTTCATGGTCGGTCACATTTGAAAATAAGGAATTTAGTACGCGATATAGATAATACATAATATAGAAGAAGGATGTGAGTTTTAGAATTTGCGACTACAACTATTTTAAATATAAGGTATATTTAGAGTCGGAGGAGGGAAACAGAAGGGTCAACGCAGAAGTAGAGTGGTGAGTAGGCCTGGATTATGAATAAAGTGCATATAATGAATGGGTTTAAACTCTGGAATAGCAAAAACAACGTGGAGAAAATAAGGCCTGCGAATGTAATAGACCAATTATGCTACATTACTAAATGTATTTTACTGAGAATTTCCTCGAGTCAAAAGTTAGCCATATGTATGTCTATAACGATGATTTTGAATCAACTGTTGGAGTAAATAACGCATGATGAATTTTAATTTCATATTGTTATTAAACATGGAAACCGAATATTTAATTATGGTGTAAATGTCTAGAAAGGATGCTTGTGATTTTATGATTACCTTGTACATTTCTTTACTGCTTAGTATGGAGGGAAGGCAGTGTCCATCGCTGTTTTTTCTGGGCCTCCTAGACTGTTCGGTGGGATGAAGGTATCTTCAGACCGGAGATCTGGTCCGAAAGCTTGCAAAAGAGTGGATTCCACTAAAGGCACCGAAGGGTCAAATGGGGGTGTTAAATCGAGCGACGGATTAAGTCTACCACCAAGGCGGCATTTGAACTCCGAACACAAAGAGCCAGAATAAATAGCGCAGGGCATCTCACCCCATGCTCTAACGATTCCGCCAGTCCACCACCCTAGACTGGATGAAATGAAAAGTTGATCTCGGCGGGATTTGATCTCAGAGTTGGAACGAATACTGAAAGGCATTCTGTACGACGCGCTGACGACCCTGCCAATTTGCCGCCTCTTAGTCTGATGAATACAATATTTTTTTCCCATTAAACTCAGAAACATTACAACTTATAGAACAATGCTATATTATTAAACTCATAGAGATATGATTGATGTTTGTCGTGAAGAGATCATTCAAACAGGAAATACGTTACGTCTCGAATAAAGAAAAACATTTTCTCAGGAAACTAAATAAGATATTGAAGAATAATGGTTGTATTTTCAGAGTTCATTTCAAGCTTCCTTCCTTTAATGAGCAATTTTGCCTTCAAGATTATCTTTTTCACCAACCTTATATTATAAGCCAACAAGAACATTCCGTAGTTTCTATAATAATCTATAATTCAATTATGGCTGCCAGTGAAACAGAACATCGCATAAGATGGATGTAGACATATTAGCCATTATTAAGGATAGGTTAACTATAGATAGATAAATAGAACTCCTTACCAAATCGCTCTGATATTTATGTTATTCAGTGCAAATGATAAACATATTTTCTTATACCTATAAATTCTTTTTTGAAATCTTTGATGAACAAACGAACCTCCACAGTAGTAAGCGAGCGTCTGTAGAACTTCAGAATTGATAAAATAAATTACACATAAATATGTTCACTAACAAAAGCTCGGAGATTTACCAACAGTGTATGATTTAACAGCGAGACTGAATGTGTGTTCATTAAACATATGTATTGAAACGTATTCCCAATTCATGCGCACACAAACTGTCTCAGTGCTTAATTATTTTAATACACACTGTCAGAGGAGACGTACTGATATGCAATTGAGTAAAATCGCTTTCTCTTACTAAGAGTATGTTCATAAGTAGATCTAAGCTGCTTTCTCTCTCTGAAGAATGAACTCAAATAGACAGTATTGTTAAGATTGCAATAACCAGTTGAAACTAGTTGAGCCATTCTCAAGTTTTTGTTCTGTAGAGAGAGTCCTGTTGTTTAACCAAACAGTCTATTTACACAGCAAGGCTGAATGTATGTTTATTAAACAAATGTATGTGAACTTATTCTCAATTTACTTCCTTGTTTGTCAGCTGACGTAGGTTACCTCTCAGGCTCAGCATTCAACTTCTGCAGGGCTTTGAAACCCAATATATAGAGAATAGCTAGATTACCCTTGTCAAAGCAAGCGTGATATTTTGAACGCATACTCTGACTTGTGGCTATTCACATATATTACATAGCAGATACCATTATACCAAATTTCAACCTAGCCCTGCACCTGTCGGTCTACAACGATCACCTGATCAAAACGCAGTATGTATGAATATATATATATGTATGTATGTATGTATGTATGTATGTATGTATGTATGTATGTATGTATGTATGTATGTATGTATGAAGACCTAACCAAGAGTAAGACAGCACCACTGAAAACCGTAACAGGCAAGACCATCAAAGACAAAGGAAAACAGATGGAGAGGTGAGTGGAGCACTAGTCTCAACTCTACTCCAGAGAAAACAGCGCCTTAGACAGCGCACTAGCTGCCGTGGAATGCTTGCCTGTCATGGAGGAATTGGATACATTGCCGACTGCTGAAGAGCTGAGTAAAGACATTGACAGTCTGCCCACTGGCAAGGCACCAGGATTGGGTAGCATTCTACCAGAGGCTCTCAGTTGTGCACAGGGCGTCCTGTTAAACTACCTACACGAATTACTGTGCCAGTGCTTGAAAGAAGGAGCAGTGTTATCCTGTATAGGAATACATTGGGGAGAAGCGAGTACAGCAACTATAGAGGGATCTTTGCTGAGCTTCGTTGGGAAGGTTTTTGCCTGTTTGTTCTTGAACAGACCGTAGAAAATCGCTGAAGAGAATATCCCAAGTCTCAGTGTATTTTCAGGTCAAAATGCTCCACAATCTATGTTGCTTTCATTGACCTCACGAAAGCCTTTGAACTTGTTATTAGAGATGGCCTGTTTAAAATCCTCACCCGGATTGGTTTTCCCCCGAGACTGCTTGAGATAGTTCAGTCATTCCACACATACATGAAGGGCGTCGTTAAGTTTGACGTCTCTTCTTCCGAAGCCTTCAACATCCCCAGTCGTCCTTACCCTGTTTGGTATCTTCTTTGCTGTCATCCTAAAACAGACCTTTGGAACATCAACTGATGGTGCTTACGTTCACACAAGATCGGCCGGGATGCTTCTCATCTTACCCCGACTTTGTGTTAAAACCAAAGTACGTAAAGTACCCATCAGGGACATTTATGCAGACGACACGGTACTGACAACACACTCTGAGGTGCAACTGCAACACCTTATTGCCAACTTTCAAGAGCCTGTCAGAACTTCAGCTTGACCGTCAGTCTGAAAAAGACCAGTGTTGGGTCAAGGCGTTGATCATCCCGTACCGTTACCACCATCACGAACAATATCTCTCTATAATCTGAGATCAATAGACGCATCAGAAGTGCATGCCCAACGCTAGCCAGGCTGACGAAGCGAGTTTGGATGAATAGCAAGCTAACGACGCACACGAAGGTTGCAGTATACAGAACCTGCGCCCTCAGTACATTGCGTTACGGCAGTGAAACCTTGCGCTTCTACTTCAGACAAGATCATCGTCTCAATTCCTTCCATCTTCGCAGCTAGAGAGAAGCATCCTGGAGTCACTAACAATGAGGTACTAGCCCTCACCCAGACACCCAGCCTTCTCATCCTACTCCAACAACGAACCCTGTGCTGGCTGGATCACATAGAACTGCTGTATGTGGAGCTAGCCTTCGGCAAGGGAGTACAAGTACGACCCAATCTTCGTTTCAAAGATTTCTTCAAGAGAAACATGAAGTCACTGAATATGAACGTCGAAAGGTGGAAGGGCATTGCAAGGGATCTTTTCCACTGCAGGCTGGAATTAGGCAGACTTTAAAAAAGACAAGAGAAGAAGCAGAGGTTTACTGCTGAAGAAAAGTGCACTTGACGAAAAAAAAGCACTAGGGCAAGCCTGGATGATGCTACCTTCAAATGCAGTCGCTACAGCCGAGAGTGTCGCACCGGTGTGGGCTTCTACAGCCATAGCAAACGCTGCTCTACCAACAAGACTAAAACAAGAGTTTTCAGGTGCAGATCCATGGTTTCGCGAGATTAACGGAAGCTGACGACGAGTTTCTTGTTCTAGTCTCATTTCTAATGGTTTCTAAAATAGGCATAAGGCCAGAAATCATCGGGGAAGGTGAACAGTCGATTATACCGACCCCACAACTTGGCTGGTACTTTATTTATCTATCGGAAAAGGATGAAAAGCAAAGTTGACCTCGGCGGGATTTTAACTCTCCACATAAAGAACCGGAACATACATCGCAATGCATTTTGTCCGACGCTCTAACGATTCTGCAATTTTACTTTGTTCATAATACTAGTTTCATATATATGTGTACGAAAATGCATGTACCCACACACATACTTTCACATGCATAAACACTTATGCACTTGTGAGACGGACACCTACGTATATACATATGTATGGACGGACATATATATATACACAAACACGTGCACGTACCTATATACCTATGTGTATGAAGGAAAGTGGAGACAGAGTGAGAAAAGATTTAATTAAAATGTAAAAAGTGTGCTTGATGCAAAATATATTAAAAATATATGAAAAATGTATGAGAGATACACATATACACATATACTTACGTAGGCCTGCTTGCATGTATACGCATACGCCCACACACATATATGAATATATATAGGTACACATAAATATGCACGCATATGCGTATACACACATCCATGTATATATTTAAAAAAGACACATATGAAACAGTTTCAAGTGTGTAGCTTGTACAGAAAATTAAAATAGATTTTAAAAAAATGATAAATGATAAATAATACAGGATAGAGGGAAAATGAATGGGGAAGAGGAAGAAGTAGAGATAGAAAGTACGATGTAGATGGAAGAAGCAAAAAGAAGAGTAACTCAAAGAAGGAGAGACAAGAATGTATGAATATATATATATATATATATATGCGTTATATATATATATATACATATACATATATATATATATATATACATACACAATATATATATATTTACTCTTTTAGTCTTTTACTTGTTTCAGTCATTGGACTGGGGCCATGCTGGGGCACCGCCTTGAGGTCGATTAGATCGACCCCAGTACATTTGATTCTGGTACTTATCTTATCGATCCGGAGACAAACACAAGCACACACACATATATACATATATATATGTGTATATATATGCGTATATATGTATATATATATATTTGAATATATATTTTGTGAATATATGTATGTATGTAAACACACACACGCACACACACACACATATATATACATATTTATATATATTTACATATATATGCATTTATCTATTTATGTGTGTGTACGTGTGCGCGCGGGTGTATCTATATTTATGTCAATTCCCTATTGCTACTACCGCTGACATAAATATATATGAAGTTGATAACCTACATAGGAACAATGTGACTGTTTTGCACATGTTATTGGTTTAAAAAATAAATAAATAGAAGATACTAATTATAAATTTCATTATTTAAATGATTATAAAGCCACAATTGGACATTGATAATAAAACACGAACATTAAGTTCTGATTATTCATAATTATATATTATTATATCTTACTTGGAACATTTATGTATTGTATTAGCCTCTTAATTCATATTAAAATGCATCATAATTCTTAAAAAAATCTAATTATTTAAGATAGTTGAATGTAGCTTATTTTATGAACTAATAGTCAGCTAGCTGGCTTATCGACTTACTACGAAGAAGGAGTTCATGCTTATATTATTCATATAGAGAGCGAAGAACTCTCAGTAACTGTTGTTGTTGTTTAGATCAAGGTTAGTTCTAATCATGTAGGCCTATGATCAAGACCTTCCTCTCATGACAATGCTATCTTATTTTCAGCAATGTATCCAAGCCTACATTATACGATATGTCCTTCGCTTTGTTATGATGGTAATGTGCGGTGTGACGGGAATTTGGTTGTTATTTCTATCAGATAGTTTGACCACGTAGAGGCTCTGTCATTGGCTCGTTCAGACTTCATTTCAAAGGTGGTATCTTATAATAAATATCGATACAGTATGTAAGAAAATAGAATATTTACATAATCCCAAACGGTGAATAGCGGTGAGAACGGCGCTGAAACATTTTAGCAAATACATGCTAACCATCAGGAATCTTTTGGAAATGCGCCGCTGGCCCTTCTGTCACTATGATTGCAACTAAAAGAAGAAACAAAATACCAGCAAAATGAAAATAACTATAAATTCAGTATTAATCGAATTATAATTTTTGCAGAAACTAACTTGGATAAAAATTGTGATCTGTTAAAGATATAGAATATAAAAAAAAGGTTCTAGTCATTGCAAAAGAAATAAAAAAAATGAATGCAATAAATAAATAATAGCTGAATAATTTTGAAAATTCATGAATCTATTTAATATCAAACATCAAGATAGAAGTTATAGATAGAAATTGGAAAATTATGGAAGCATACCTAATAACCATATGGAAGCACAGTAGTTAAGAGCAAAAACTGGGAATCACAATTTAGGTATAGGAAATGTATTTAAAATATATCTAATGAAACAATTAAGGACAATCAGAGTTTCCTCTGGATGTTTTACCAATAAATGAGGATACCTCTATGTGGTCGCTATCTCTGCTAGGAACAGAAGTCAATTCTACCACAAATCACACCCTGAGGTATTAAAAATGAACAACATGCTAGATTATGTAGGCATTTATATATACTATGACTGAATAATAAAAGATGAGTTGAGCCTGGAAGGTAAAGCATTGAGTATATAACTACTAGATAGAGCTAAGTTGTTGCTAGACTACGTCATTAGAAAGAAAGACGAATTGACCACGAATATATTAGACATCGTAGCAGGAACAGAGGACCCCTTTATGATCGAATTTGGAGAAATTATATAATATCCCATCAAATCGTAGAAAGCAGAAGGTTTAATATATACCAGATTAAATTAATAGTATACAGGAATACATTACAATGACATCTCAAAATATAATATAGACGAAGAAATCACTAAATATTTAGAACTTTCTTTTAAAAACAAAAAGAAGCAACGAAAAGAATGAAGACCTCGGGTAAAAGACTGATCAAACGTAACATCAAAAGGCTGTATTAGAATTCTGCGAGAAGGAAAAAAATAATGCCAATTTAAAAGTACATCAGAATGGTTCATAATGAAACCAAACAATACAAGGGGAACAAATAACTCCCCACGGGAACACAGGAACATACGCAGAACTTCAAATGCAAAGCAAACAGAATGACAATTTCCTATAAAGGATACAATAAAGAATAGCCTAAAGATAAACGGGAATTGGATCAATTTAAAAGTCATACTAAATGCTGAAAAGGGAAATCTTATTTGTACAATACATGCAGCAACCCGAAAAAAATAAAACATAAGAAAAATGTTAAATTGTTGCCGAAAGTACAGCGTACTGTAAGCAATAGTAACCAAGAAGGTCATCTAACAAAATACGTCATGAAGATAAAGTGATGTAAAATACAGAATCATAAAGCCTCTAATGTTGATGAATTGCAGTGTTACTCGATATACACATACTTCATGCCAAGAAAAAAGAAAAAAATATCAAAAAATGTAATGAAAATCTCATGTGACAGAGAATCATTTGCCAGTATGCCTGACACGAAGCATGACAGTTCTGGACTTGAATCACTCATACATAAGCGGTAATACAACTGACAATTTAAAACCGAAAATGAGTTTCCCAATATGTTGACAGGTATAATAGATATAGGTATGTAAATAAAAAGATAACGTTATTTGCCATTAGAACAGAAAGGATACCTGAAAGCGAATAGATGCGCTAAATAAAAATTACTGATATATAAAAGAATATTCCAGAATGTTAGTTAATATCATAACAAAGTTCGTAAGCCATAGGTTCTATAACATAATTCTGCGTCCCTGGATAATAATAAGATACTGAGACAGAGTAGAGAAGAATATATGAAAGTTAATTTTAATGTGCAAACTGGATATAACATTATGGTGAAAGTGTGTTAAATTCTATTCCGAAATGCGTTGTGGGTGACAGCTTGTTTCCTTCGGTTTAGCGATGCTAATATTAGTAAAGACGCGAAAAATGTATTGAAGATAGACAGAATGTGTTTAAATCGATCTCAAATGATGAAGACCATCGGGACCAGTGGTACTGAACCTATTTTGTTTTCTTATGGCCCCAATCTAATCCTAATACATCTCTCTGGTGTCCTCATAGACGCTACTAGCTGTAAACATGTATTTTACCATCTGCAATGATCATTAATTGTAGCTGTGTCACATACAAATAAAAATATACATTCCTATGAAGCTAAAATTGTGTATTAGTAAGCAAAATTCTAAAAACACATAAATCTATAGTAAGAGCTAAAAGAACTGCCAAAAAATAAACTTCAATAATGTGAACTTTATATACGAAAATATATTCTTAGAAAGATAAAATATATAGTAACAACAAATGCTCTCATAAATGGCTCTTTATTCAGTGTAAACCTTGTAACTGATGCAAACTCGCAAGTTACTCAATATCTACCTGCCGTGCTATTAGTGACACACGCAAATTACCTCACCTTACTATATCGAGGTGGTTGGGAGATTTTGATACTAGGTAAGTCATCCTGATAAGGCCAGGTTCAACAAGATGCAACGTTACTTTCTCAGATACAACTTTATGTTCTCAGACTAATGGAATCTTCCTACCAATTTCATTACTTTTCTATTAATAACATTTGAATCTAGCTTTAGCTGTTTGATCACTCTGCAAATACAATTAGGCTCCCCTGTAATGTAATGAGAGCATCAGCTGCATTTACCCAAATTGATCCACCACACAACCTTAAATGGTCATCTAAAAAATCGTTGAACCGAACTTTCATATAGACGATCAAATACCTCAAATGCTCAACATACATAGGAAGATTATCATTTTGCAGTTCAGCGCCATTTGTATCCAGGGTGGGAAACTACAACGACCTGTATGTAAATTCGAGATACCCGACTAAATTCTTCTTTAAACGCAACGTCTTCTTACTTACCTCATTGAATGGTGAGATAAGAATAAACACAGAATCATACTTTAATTTGGAAGAAAAATATAAATCGAATGGAGCCGAATGAAAGCAGGTCTGCGAATAACTTTACAGCGTCCAGTGTTGCATTATTTTGCCTTTGGATGTTGCCAAATATCTTCATAAAAATTATTAAATACTACTGTTTCTATGCAATTATCATCTATTATAGTTTTAGTTGTTAGATAGTACATAGTATTAAACAATTGTAATGTTCAATATTAATGCTCATTGAATTAGCAAGAAGAATGAAATATGAAGATAATGATAAAGTGATCGTACACCTGGAATTTAAATTTGTGTGTGGACACTTCAGAATCTTCTGCGATCCCATCCACAATGCCCCATTTTTAATTTCTTTTTTCCCACATGTGATATTATGGCCCCATGCGTCTATATGGCTCCAGTTTGAGAATCACTGAAGTAGACATTTCAGTTTAATAGAACCTAGATTTAGGCAATATATGAGGTTAATGAAATTTGGAATTAATATATGTGGGAGTTTTAATAATGAAAACAAAAAAATGATAGTGGAAAGTAATGTGTTGCAATTACCAGAAAAATGAATCCTAAAACAGATATATGCGGTTATAAATAGTTATATATAACATATCTAGATAGGCTTAAGGGAATTAACAAGGGAACTTCTACAAAGATATAATTCACAAGAATAAGATTAGTTTGTAAATCAAAGCTAAATGGTAAAATTATGAATCTAGGCATTATTCTCAATATGAAATAAAGAAATGAACATTAGTTTAGAGTCGACAACTCAAAAAAGCAATTACTATATATAGAATATCACCATCTAAATCTGATGTTAATAGAATACATATATAACATGCAAGGCCGAATTAAATATGTGTGAAGAATATATACAGATCAATCAGATTAATGCCATTATGTCTGTCCGATCAGGGATGGCATATTAACTGTGAGATATATATTTACCCCTCCTTCTTTCAGTGTCTATCTTTTCTCTCTCTCTCACTCTGTTTCTCTCTGTATATCTCTCTATATATACACATATATATGCAACATACATATATCGTAGAATGTGTGGCATATTTGATTATTTCTGGCATCTATAATATTAAACTCATTGTTGATGATCTCAGAAAAAAACGTATTAATTTTGGTAACAGAACAGAAATTAAAATTAGGTACATACTATGTAAAAGGGATAAGATAACTCTGTTTTCATGGACAAATTGAATGAATGAATGTAAGTTGATATTGAACATTTTCAGCACAGTAGTACAGTAGCGATAGAAAAAGAAAAAAAGTTGTAGTTTCTTTCCTACAGATAAACAATCCTGAATTCCGTACAACTTTATATATACATGTAGAGGTAATAGGATGAGACACTTAAAGATAAAAGGAACCCACATATTGAAATAAAAATGTATATAAAATAGACTCCATCTCTGCTCACAATGTGTTTTTTACTGCCAGATTCTCATAGAACACTGTGTCCATGTGTTGACATTGTCAGCGGAACTGCAAAGAAAATCATGTTTGTTGCTGTTTATATACCCTGTAGCATAGGAACCGTTCGTGTACGGGAACAACTGACATATCAAGGACAAAAAATAGATAGAATTTATTTTTTAAAAATCTTAGAGAATACCCGAAATCAAAAGTAAAAGTAGAATTTGAAATAAATTTTATGAAATGAAATATTATATTAATCCTATACATAAATATTTAGTAGATATACCGGAAAATATTCTTTAATGTTTTGGGGCTTGATTTTATTTTCAAGTGTCTTTTCGTGTCAGCTGTACTTATTCATAATTGTATATGTACTATCACCCTAAATCTGATTCTTTTCATATTTATTAAGCTCTCTCGCTAAACATGTCCTGTGCTACGGTATATATAAACAGCAGCACACACGATTTTTTTTGCAGTATCGCTGACGAAGCACAGAAACCGATTTGCCAGAGGACTCAATAAAACTGACAGGAATCAGATATTCGGCCATAATTTATATACAATTATATATAGGTACAGCTAATGCGAAGAGACACTTGAGAATAAAATCAAACTAAAATAAATATGTTCTGTGTATCTATGAAATATTTATCTATATGATCAATATTATAGCTCATTTACGCAAGTTAATTTTTAATTTTGTCTTTAGTTTAGATTTCAGGAATTCGAGCAATCTTGGAAAGTATTTTGTATAGAAAATTGTACTGATTTGTGTCCTTGATATTTCGACCGATTCTGCACATCATCAGTTTATGCTAAGGGTATATAAATAGCATCGCACACTGACGACTCTCTTTGCTGTGTCACTGACGAAGGTATCACATGGTCATTGGCTACTATGAACATATGAATGCCATAAACACAGTGTGCCATGAGAAAGTGTGTACATATACATATATATATATATATTTACGGAGAGTTGTAGACAAAAATGTAAATAGAGCGCTCAATTTAATGGGGGTAAAAGAGCTAATATATTTGCAAAG
>JAOPJM010141242.1:0-13460 GCA_027124095.1 Muusoctopus leioderma
TATTTTCTGTCTTATTTGTGTTGGTGGGAAGTTAAGTCATTACATATCTAAAAGAACTATAATTCATACTTGTATGTAATAATCTCAGAGAATAAGCTTTAATTTGTGATGAATGTGATGAATGTGATTTTGAGTTTTGTGAATGTGAGAAACTGTTTATTGAACATACTTAGAGCAGAATCTTCCTCCATATAATTTTGCGCAGTTGCAATCTCTCAGAGGTATCCTGTGTACTTGAGAGAGCATACTAGTGTTTATTCTTAGTTTTATAGTTTTGCATTGTTGAGCGACATCTTTTTGCAGGTTTTACCTATGTGAGGATTTGAACATTGCAAGTTAATGAAATACTTATAAATTATATAGTATACTTTTACTGCCTACAATGATATGTTGTACCTCATAGTATGTAATATGCATTTACAGTTAAGTTAAGTGGCTTGGGCTCATTGTAAGTTAAGTGTCTTTATCAGAGACACAGCACTGTGTCAATGATAGGATATTAATTCAGCAAATTAACATCTTAACTACTCAGCAAGCTATAACTATCACAGTCTTGTTTTTATACACAAATTCCTAATTGATTGAGCTACTCTTCCACTTTTCTAAGGTTGATAAAGTAAGTTTTACATCAACTAAAAGAGGAACAGTGGTGTCAAACTGATTTGATATTAGTCATATCAGTTTGGTAGCTTATGGTCATGAATTCAAAAACAGTCAATACACTCTATGGATAGCAGATATTCAATAAGTCTTAAAGAAGCATGCTTTGAAAGTAAACCATGTTTTCCTTTCTCAGACAATTTTTAGCAGGATAGAAAAGAAGGTAAAATGTCACTTATACAGAGCTATTATGGGGTTTCAATTAAATATGGAAAAATAAATTCTTTGATGAGTGCCAATCTATGATCCTCACACTAGAGTTTAAGTTATGTATTACTTCACTAGAGACTTGTACAAGTGTGGAAAAAACAAGAATGAAACAAAGCTGATAATGAGAATGATATGATGATGATGATAAATCAAATAGAAAAAGAAGTAATAGAAACAAATATAGAATATGCTACAAGGTCAATTTTGCTAAGGAAAGGGCTTTTAGATTAATCCCTATATTAAAAGTATTTATTTCATCACCATAGAGATAAGAGTACATATTTACGTGTTCTAGTTGTGCATTGCACATAAATAAAAGTTTCATATGTAAAATACCTATTTTTAATTACTATAAAGACTCACAATGTTTTATATATGCAAAGCTGAAACAGTTCTTTTTGTTTTTTAATGAAGTATTACATATAAACTATATATACGATATGACAATGGATTTAGTCTTCAAGTAAATGAAACAACACAGCTCACTACATTAAGTATGTTAGTAGTAGTCTTCAAGTATGTGAAACAGCAGTATGGGGACCTAGCTAGACTATAGTAAACATCTGACTCAACTTCTTACTCATAGCTACTACAGTTATTGCCTTTTATCAAGTACTCAGATCAATATCATTGAAATACTGATTGAATCCTGGTCAACTGTTACTAAGAAGAGAAGTGAAATCAATAGCAACAGACAAAATTCAGCTATCTACACATGTCTCACTATACTGCTATTGTTTTTGGTCTTTACTAGTTATGGTCAGCTCTATTTCAGTCGACTTATTGGTGGCTGATTGAACAAACTATTTAAATGAAATTATAGGCATAGTCATTGAACATATTGTACATATGCTATCCTAAAATATAAACTTAAAAGAATTCACTTATCATTTCAAGTATGGAAGAGGATTTTTTGCAGGAGTTTTTCTTCTTTATTAAACTAGTTAAATAACTATGTAGAAACTCCATTTTTCCAAGTTTATACAATAAAGAAACTTTATTTTAAGGCTGACAATACAATTTTTCTTTACAGAGATCTATTCCAATCTTTGGAAATATACTACAGTGTGTCCCTGCCTATGGGATCCATCTGTCTCTCATCTCTTGGATTGAAAGCTTCCTGGCAGATTATACCGTTGCAGCGTGTGTTGATGTGGCTCTCTCTGACTCACACTTTAGTAACTCTGGTATGCCCTAAGTTTCTGTTGCCTCCAACACTCTTTCTTCTATACATTAACGATCTGCTTTCTGTGACTTCTAACAATGTTCACTTCAATGCAGATGGAACTGTACTTCACTCCTCGTTAACTTTATGCACTCAGGTCTCATCCATATGCAACCTAGACACCTCATACCAAACCTGCACTGCCCCCATGAAAAGAAACCTCGAAAACATCTGTTAATGAGGATATGAGAACCTAAAGACATAATCGCTGCTCCTATCAAGGAAATAATCTTGTACCTCACTTTCTCTAGTCCTGAACAATGCACAATTAAAACCGTCAAAGTCGCTACAAATGTTCGGTCTTAGAATCTTTGATAATCTTGCCTGGTGACACCACATGCACAATATAGCAAAAACTACCCTTCCACTTTAGGGTGAGAAAATAGTTTAGCTCTGATAGGTAGCTGACTCTCTATAAAGCTCAAGTAAGAATCACAATGGAGTATTGCTCCCATGTTTGGGACAGTGCTGCTGCTATACACATACTAGACTGTATTCGCTTGCCAAGAACACTACAACCAAGACACTACAACCTCTGGCCCACATATGCTGTCTTCTCTCTCTGGTTATTCTATCCTACTACAACAGCCCCTGACCCTCGGAACTAGCTAGTTGCATACCACCTCCACTCAATCCCACTAGTCTCTCCTCCTTTCGTCACTAATACTGCGTCTTGTATCCCAAAGTCCCATACTCACCACTTCCTTCCTTCCCAGAATGTCAACACTCAGTAATTCTCTTCCCCTCTTTCCACCATAGAATAAGTGCCCAAGAAAGCATATAAAAGTGAGAAATTTTCTATATCCTTCCACACCCATTTAAAAAACATATCAATGTGCAAAATAGATAATTAATATAAAGATATAACGAATGAATGACATTAATGATATTAAAAATTTCTTCATTTCCATGACATTTTATCCACATATGTTCCCAAATAGCCACGAATCATCGTATGGTTAGTCCCACACATTCTAACATTTTTGGCTTTTGCTTTTTCCCCACAATGACTCTACATGTTTTGTGGTAGCCCTAAAATTGAGTTGAGGATTGACAGTTTGGTTTTAATACCTAGTGACTTGTAAATTTTGAGGACGTCTACGTCACAATGGACCCTGGATGAAAATATATCTTCTAATTATTGGGAGTATTGTGACCTCAGTTCTATTTGGAACCATAACTAATAGGCCTCTTCCTGACCCAAGTTCAACCATTCTAAAATCCCACTGCTCTCTAACTACTTGTCTAACAAAATGTCTGCATTTTTCAAATAATGATTCGTCAATCTCAACGACAGTAGCAACATTTTCATATAATTTAACTGGATTGGCAGTCGTATACTGTAGTGTCAACTCTCTTAAATGAGACTTCCATTCAGTTACAGCATTATGATGACCCATGTCTAATACATGACAGACCCACTTTTACTCATCAACTTCCCATGCCCATAAATAAGTTTAAAAAATAAATTTGCTAAAAGAGAGATTGCTAATTTAAAAAAAGTTGTTCCACTTTTTTGTGGGGTGGGGGTGATGCAAAACTTATAACAGCTACTTCGATGTATCAACATTTGACAAAATTCAAATGACAAATTCGGGTTGTGCTCAAACCAGGACCATCCTATTTTTGGGGTATATTTAGGGCTACACTATTCAATGTATCCTTCCTTTTTCAAGATGGTAGGGTGTAATTTGCGAGAATTTGGCTGCTATTTCTAATAGGTAGAGTGACTACATAGAGGTTCCCTTTTTGTAAGTGATGGTAGCGATTAGTTGAAAAATTTATTCCACTTTGTAAACTATTTTAATAAGAATACAGAAATAAGCAAAAAAAAAAAAAAATAGGTGAAAAATTTAAATGCTTGTGATACTCCAACAATTCCAAGTGGCAACAATAACAATCTTACAAAAGGATGGAAAACTGCTTCAGATTTCTAAATTCATCAAGGAATTATCTAAGTCTATTTTCAGATTTTCACTGGGAAGTTAGAAATTTCTTAGAAAAAATCTGAACGATAATAGGTTCATTTTAACAAAAAGTTTTGTTGAAAAACAACTGAGAAAGTTAAATGCTGACAGCACTGGAATGGCCGGGATACTGGCCACATTTCTAAATGATGGGGCATGTGTTTTGAAAATTCTAATTACATACGTAGTAAACTGGTTTATTAGAAACAGTTTATTTCCAACAGCAATTATAATTAGCACCACTGAACGAAATAATAATTTTATAAAAAAGAGAATGTAGAATATTTATAAAGAACTACCAACCAGTTAGCATATTAAATATATTAGAAATAGCAGTATATAATCAAATAGTACAATGTTTTAATAAAAATATTTTGTGGCAAGCTCACTAGTCAGGTTTTAGAAGCAATAGCTCAGCTGAGACATGCTTAATGAAGACCATGAATCACTTAAAACAGCGTAATAGAAAGGCTTATTCACAAAGCAGTGAAACATAATCTTCAAAAATCGTTTGACCGTGTGGATCAACAAACAAAAAGGCCAACATTTTTATACTACTCAGGGCTCAAACCAAATCTTTTAGTGTAAAAAATAAAATGAACACATCTGCCATGATGCTTCAAATAAATTCATAACTGAATTATTTAGAAAGAAAATCAAAAGAGCACCTTGAAAATTACCAAATCATTAATTTTTTATTATTAATTTCAAAACAGTATGGACCCTGATATAAATAAGTTTGTAGACACTCATGCTGCATCACCTTTTAAGGTTATCCTTGATAAATAATATTTTATAAATATAATTAATATTCCTTATAAAGAATATTTTATAATTATTTTATATGCATACATCATCATATTTGGTTTTCCTTGTCATAAATAAATATTTCTTGATTCTAATTATAAGCAGACATTTTTTTCTTTCTTACAACTTAAAACAAGTGTTGGTAATATTTTCAAACTAATAGTCACTAATAGTCACTAACAACAGATGCTGTAGGAAGATCACAAAAGAGATTAAGAAAAGATACGATAAGGGTGTTAACTCTAATCGCTTTAAAATTCAAGATAGTTTGTAGGTGTCAGTAAGTTTAGTTGCCCGAGGAGTGAAACATCTAACATTTCGGACAAGTGTCCTTTGACGGACCTTTGTCTGAAACGTCTGGGTTTATTATTACCATTGTTGCCGACACAGACCCTCACAAGTTTCCTCATATTCCAGACTTTACTCTAATCTCTTTAGTCACATTTGCACACTGAAAAACCGGGCACTTATACCCATCCCGGGAGCCCTTACATGGTCACTCGATTTGCTAGAAATAACAGTCAAATCCCCCACAGATCACACTCTGCCATCTTAAAAAAAGGACACGTTTGATAACATGGTCCTGGGTTCTTTGCACATAGGAAAATGATGGGACGGCCACAGCTGGAATGCCTTTGATCATAAGTCTGTGCGATCATGGCTGATCAGGGGATAAACAGCAACAACATGTTATTATATAATAATGGAACAACTCTTTATGGAATACCTGAAAGTCTATATAACCCCAATCCCTCCTATAAAAAACTATATTGGGAATTTTTTTTATTAACCTAGTCCTTCCAACACCAAGTGTCACCCCACCCACCCATTATAACTCATTTTTATTTAAAAATTCGTAAGAAAATTATTTTATTTCATTGACACTTTCAACACCAAGTCCCATGTTTTATGTTGATATTCTTTTATTTAATTAACTCTTTCAATACCAAACCAGAATTTATGATAGAGATCCAAAGAAGAACACGTTTTAATAGAGGAAGGTATTATTTATTTATTTTTTTGGAGGGATTGGCTGTACCCATGGCCTTCGCAGGCACTCTGAGACTGGTGAGATCGACGCAGCTGATATTCTCCTTGAACAATTTCAAGTTGACGGCTGCAGGGAAAACATGGGCAGAGAGGGAATTCCAGAGGTTTGATGTTCTGGGAAGAAAGAACTGTGCGAGATTGGATGGAGGGACAATATGGATGGTGAGAAGAGGAGAGACAAGTGAGTCAGATAGGCCTGGCACGAGATCAGCCAGCACTGAGGAGAAGAGGTCACTATAGTAGAGATAGAAGAGGCACAGTGAGGAGGCAGCATGCCTGTGGACTAGAGGATGGAATGTGTTGGTGTGTAACTTCATGATAATCAACTGAGTGGCCTGTTTTGGATGCTGTCTAGAATGTCTGTAGGTGTAGTAGCAGCAGCACCGTCCTAGATGCGGAAGCAGTAATCCAGTTTGGATCTCAACTGAGATTTGTATAGGATTAGTAAATGTTATGAACTTATATATTTTCTGGTCCTGAAGAAGGCCAGTCTTTGTGATGCAGTCTTTACTATTTTGAGGATGTGAGGTCACCAGGAGAGGTAGCTCATCAGTGATGGTGAGGTCTAGACTTTGTAGTGAATTTGAGAGTTCTAGTTGCGTGTTGTTCATGTTTAGAGAGTGGGGTGTACAAGATTATTTTCTTGATACGTGTAATGATTGTGTCTTTGTGCCATTGAAGGAGACAAGACTGATATGATACCATTGGCGAATGTTTTTGAGGTTTCTGTTCATGGAGTCAGTGCAGGTTTGGCATGAGATGTGTAGGCTGCATGTTAAAGAGGAGTGAAGGGTGGTATTATCTTCATAGGAATGGGTCTTGTTGAAGGTGACAGCAAGTAGGTTGTTGGTGTATAGGAGGTAGAGTATAGGGAACAAAACATAACTTTATGGCATACCAAACGTGATAAAGTCTGGGTCAAAGAGAGCTCCACCAGCACACACCGCGATGGTGCGATCTGACAGGAAGCCTCCGACACAAGAGATGAGAGATGGTCGGAGTTCAAAAGTAAGAGATTCATGTCAGACACGGTCGAATGCTTTGCTGATGACAAGTACAATAACATTGTTTTCTTCAAATTTTTCGAAGGCTGGAGCATACTGGTGAGATTAGTGTGTGACATAGGAGAGTAGTTCTCCAGTGGATCTGGCTTTACAGAAGCTGTACTTATGGTCATTGAGGAGAAAAAGAGATTCAAGGTGTTGGCGAATGTGATTGTTAATGACTGTTGTATTTTTCAAAATAATTGAGAATTCTCTTCTAAACCTTTCTGTGAGCATATTTGTAACAATAATACATTTTGCCTTTGTGTTTTAATTATTTTGTAACCAAATATGTAACTATTAATCCGTATGAATAATTCTCGTGTTGGTATTTAACACCTTCAACTATTAAGAATCCGTATCAATAATTCTAATTTCGGTATATTCAAGTATTCCACGATAGTCAAAACAGAGTTGTTCCCCCTGATAGTATATTTTCAATATTTCGCCAAGGGGGAAAAGAGGATAAATACGACATTTCGTATGCGGGAGAGGATAAGAGCTGCAAAACTGTTTGTTAAGTTGGATATAGTCTTCATTTTTAAAGTTTACAGAAAAATTATGACATACGGTACTCATCTAATATTAGGGCCCTAGAAGAATCAAGGGAGATAATCGCGGTTAAATAAAACGCTTCATTATGAGCCAGGGAAGATTAACTGAAAAACATACGAGGTACTTTTATGTTAGAGCCATAAGAATACCTCTTATATTAGGGTCCCTAGAAAAAAATTGTTTCTAAACACCATTTATAGTTTGATAAATGTTGTTTATTTATTCAGTTCAAAGATTAGAAATTAGAAATATGGTTACTAGTTAGAAACTGATTTTTGTTTAATTCCTCTCTCATAAATCCATCAATGTGACTTGGTACGTCTGATGCTAGCAGTTATTAAAAGTGGTGTAACCATGTTTACCTCAACCTGATTTAGAGACCCTAATAATATATGAATACCAAACATACCTAGCTTTAAAACAACTGTTTTACTCCTATCTTGCTACATGTTGTTACGGCGGGTGTCGCCGATTCTGCTAAAAGCATATGCACACAGTTTAGAAAACACATATCGAACACAAACACACTCAATAAAAAAGTGTTTGTGAAGATTGCAGAACCGGTTGAACGTCAGATTGAATGTATTACTGTGTTTAGTTTCGACCCTCTGCGTTTTGAGTTTAAATCCATCTGGCGTCAGCTCAGCTATTAATCCCTTTCAGTGATCGATAAAATAAATATCAGAAATATTGGTACGATAAAACTGCTAAAAATAAATTTGGATGGCTAGTTAAAATCGTAGTAAGTGAAACAAAAATATATCCGAATGCGGCAGATACTTATACATCTTTAATTTATATAATCAGTGATAAATGAAGTGTCATTCGTTACATTGTACTACATAAACAGCTTCTGTACCATGCTGGAAAAATAAATAAAATAAAATTAAAATAAAAGTAAATTAAACAAAAAGAGGAGAGAAAAATAAACAACGGAGACATGATTAGATTTATAGTGATCAATGTTAGTCTCGTGACGGGACATGCTGTTTATTGATTTAAAAACGAATTTTTCAAACGTTACATTTTGGCCCTTAGATGCCTTTAGCGGAGCCCACTCTGTTTCAAACATTCGGGCTAGGTCTCCATTCTGAGGATAAATTCTTCCCTTCCTCCCGCTAGCCTCGGAGGCCCTGAAAAGGTTTTGTGTGTGCTGCCCTTCCACTTCTGACAAAGCCATTTTTAAAAAAATTAAAAGAAAGGATCTTCATGAACAATGACTTGTTGGACGGTTAGTTGTAGAATAATCCGTCTTAACTCTTAACATTCTGTAAGACCCGAGTCCACACAATCCGGCATCATCAAACCGATATGAATTATTGTGCTATATATATGGTGATAGTGAAATATTTTTGTGTGAAAATACCTCAAGAACCTGTAAACTGCATAACAAATATGCTGCAAAAAACTCGTTTTTAAGCATTTTCAGTTCAATCATCTCAGGATTTAGAAAATTTGTTACAGGATGTTAAGAGTTAAGTGAATATGGCGTTCTTTATTTGTTCGCGTTCTCTTAATATTTTCCCCCTCTCGCATTCAAGTGTTCTCAACATTGTGTTTGTTTACACTATCATTCTTGTAGTCGGCTCAGCCATAGGTGTACATACTGAAGTCTAGATAATTTATAGTTTTTAAAAGGTTGCTTTTTATACTTTTTCTTTGTCACTTATCAGTGTGTGTGTGGGGATCTCCTCAATTGATACTAAATTTCTGTTGCATTCAAATAGTTGTTTTCGTTTGTTAGCCCCGTGTAAACTAAGTCTGTTAAAAATATTGTTTCTATTCCGTTTTCTTGTGTCACAGTTAACATAAACAACGCTGAGCCGAATCTTTCTCCTTTCTCTCACTTCACCTTTTGTGTTTATTTTTGTTGTCCCTCTCTTTCCATCTCACTTTTACACTCTCCACCCCGCTAAAAATCACCCTAATCTTTCCGATCACGTATGTATACAGGAAAAGGGGTTAATAACATTGATTTCTTATATTTTAAAATAATATTATAATAATGAAAGGGTGTAATAACAAGGTGGTTAAAGATGTTGCTCTACTAATTAGGTTGTCGTTGTTTAGCCCCAGGTCAGCCGTGATCGAGTAGACCGATGATCAAAGGCATTCTAGCCGTGAACATCCCATCTTTCTCCTATGTGCAGAGAACCCAGGACTACATTATCCAACGTCTCCTTTTCTGTAAATTAAGGGAAAATTGGCTGCTATTTCGAATGACCACGTAGAGGCTCCCTCGTTGGATTATATGGAGTTAGTCGTTCAATGAAGTCATAATAATACTAAAACATGTCAAGAGTTGTCTCCCATACTTGCCGAAGCCTCAGAATTTGTGGTATTCGACTGATACTTATTTTATTGACTCCGGAAGGATGAAAGGCAAAGTTGATTTCAACTGTATTTGAACTAAGAATGTAACTAAGCGCGCAAGGTATTTTGTCCGACGCTACAGTTTCTGCCAGGGGGTCACAGCCGAAGCGTTTTCGTCACGATTCCTGTCAGAAATTTTCTGTGAATTGTGCTAACTCTGTCATCATCATCATCATCGTTTTGTGGGTGATTACGGTCTGAGTCAGTTCTTATTCAGAGTTACCACTCTCCTAGATGGCTTGAGGTACTATATCTCATATGTTTCATTTGGCTTGATTTCTATGGCTGGATGATGTGATAAATAATGGAAAGATTTGATATAATAGACAAGAAATCACAATTACAGTGTCTGCTAAACCACTGCTCCAATTATTAAAATAATATTAGTCATTGATTAATACTGTTTTTTTACCTCACCACATTAATTATGTCTAATTAGTTTTTTAATGCTCCCTGCATTAAATATGTTAACACTAACTTAACAATTGTATCATTACTGTGTATAAGGCATATAATTCCGTTTTCACCAGTGTCTGGGTGACACAACAGGCTCCATTATTAAAACAGTGGCAGTGTGAAGGGTCAGTTGATTGGCAGAATCGTTAGAGCATCAAACAAAATGCTTTGTGGTATTTGTTCTGAGTTCAAATTCTGCCGAGGTCAACTTTGCCTTTCATCCTTCCAGGGTCGATAAAAAATAAAGTACCAGTCAAGTACTGGAGTTGATTTAATTAACTTAACCCTCCCCCAAAATCTCTGGCCTTGTGCCTATGCTAGAAACAGTTATTGTAACAGTGGGAAGGGCAACTAGCTTCAGGAATAATTGCCATAACATCCATAAACTATTTCTCTGTTCCATTTTTCCGTGGCATAAATTCTACAAACAGATGTTTAAAAAAAATAAATTCTCAAATCTATTTTTTTTTATTAGTAAATTTTGATGATTTTTTTCATCAGTTTTTGTAATTTGCCATTATCAATATATTTTTTTAGGAATAGTTTCAACATGTTTTCTTGAAATAAGAAATGACTTAAAAATACAATAACCCCAATTTATTTCCATTTATAGATTACACTATGTAGTTCTGTTATAGCAGCTAAAATTCTGTAAACTATTTTGGTAGTCATATTTGCCATGAAACTAACAAATTTTCTTTTCTTTAGGCAACAAATACTTTTCAGCATTTTGCTAGCCTTTGCTCTGTAAATTATTCACTCTTTTTGATAAATATCAAATATAACTCTACCAAAATTCAATGTTTCAACACACAATTTTATATCAAATCTTTGCCCCCAAAATACCCAAGGAAGAAATTGCTATAGCCTATTTTATAAGATTGTCTTCTGTATTATGTTTCTAGATGTTACAAATCCTTTAATTTCAGGTCAACAATGTCAGTGCGATTTTGGGGGACAGCATCAAGCTTTCCTGCACAAAAATGGTTTCAAAAGAAACGAGAAACCTTTAAACCATGGAGTGAGTTCCTGAACGTCTCTAAATTTCGATTTCCTAAGAATTTTGCTGACGTCTCCAAATATGCAATGAAAAACATTGAAGATTTCCAAAGCAATTATTTATTTGTGTTCCTTGGTTTAGTCATAGTTTGTATGTAAGTGATTTTCTTTCTCAGAATATTAAATATTCTTATTTATATTGAATTTATAGATATAGATGTACTTTTCAAGTTGTTTGCTTTTATAACATTCTTATTGAGAGAAAGATGATTAGATTTTACAAGAAACTATTTTGTTTTCTGAATATGAATTTTTTTAATAACACAAAGAAACTGTTAAGGGTTTTAGTGGATTTCAGAATAATGATTTTCTTTTGATGAATCAGAACATCTCCATAAATAACACTATATAACTTACCACCCAAGAAAACCCAGGTTTCAGTTGAGTTTAATTTTTCTGCTCTCTTGTTGGCCATAAAGTTTGACTATATTAACTGTCATATTCTCTAATAATATGCTACACAATGACTTTAGGAATTGTGTAAGGTCAATATTTTTCATAATTATCAACCATCATACCAGTGTTACTATATTTCCTTGCTGTCTCTAAAATTCATCTGGCTTCAGGAATAACTCATATGTTTATATAAAAATGTCAAGACTGATATACTTTTGGTAGATGTTGGATAAGAGCATTGAAAGTATGATTTAGTATTGCCAATTATCATACTATTAGTAGAATGAAGTTATTTTGGAATTCATAATAGTACTCCTTGGGCCCTAAACTCCTGGTGGAGTTGTAGGGGCACCGACATGATCAATGGCGTGTCTTAGGCATTTTTAAACCTGGTGGAGCCCATCCCTCTCCAGGTCTGACTACAGTTGATTTCTCCAAGAGAGAGAGAAATCAACTCTAGTACCAGACTGGTACTTTATTTATTGACCCCAAAAGAATGAAAGACAAAGTTGACCTCGGCAGTATTTGAACTCAGAGCACAGAGAGCCGGAACAAATGCCACAAACCATTCTATCTGATGCTCTAGCAATTCCACCAATTCGCTGCCTTGCTAATACTATACAAAGCATATTAACTGGAAATAAATGTCCTAGATATGATTTGTCTAAAAATAAGATTGGCTAATCACATCTAGGATGCCGTTGGTCATAAATATTTTCATAGACATATAGAGGTTGAAACATCTTTTCAAGTGATTTCATTGAAACAATTTTGATCATATTAAACAATGTTTCAAAAAGTTCTCATACAGACACTTCATAATTTTGTATTTTACCAATATATGGCTCTAACTGTTGCTAGTTTTGGATAGATGGAGATTCACTTAAATTGAGAACATTTTAACCATTTTCAGATATAAAAATAAGGGCATTATTATTTAAGATTCTGTAAAATAAAATATCTGAATCTCAATTGGCAAACTAAATATAGTCTTGAACAAATTGACCCTGTATTCTTTCTTACACAAAACTAGTGTACCAATAAAATAGCCCAGTCTTCTTAAGAGGGTTAATGATCTATCAAATTATGAATGTTATCACTTAATTAACTTGAATTCAACTTTATATTGAAGGTTCAACATTTTCTTATTTATCTGTCTCTACCAAAATTAAAGCCACTCACCTCAATTCTGGAGTTAATAAATTGTTAAAAGACTAAAATAACTTAGTTATTAATCTTTGCTTCCCTACAGGTAGGGAGTTTATTAAACTTGTGGCATACTAATATAGGAATGTGTGTTCATGATAATTATTGTTGATTTCATTTCCTTTTTTATGCTGTTACTATACTTGGCTTTTAGTTTAGGGAGCTTTGACAGTTGAAATATTATTTATTTTCCTTCAGCCTAACATCACCATTGCTATTGATAGCACTAGCTGCCTGTTTTGGTGCATGTTACATCATCAGTTTGAAAAACCAAGAGAAAAAACATACAATCATGGGTATGTAATTAAATAATTATAATGTTCTTTTTGTTAGTATAGTGGTTAGCTGAGTCTTGTTTTATTTTATTGAAGCCTTTTAGTTATAAACAAACTTCAATAAGATATTACTGAAATATTTTCATGGTTTCATGTAGTAAAAACAACAAATCATCAT
>JAOPJM010141641.1:0-13448 GCA_027124095.1 Muusoctopus leioderma
GCACCGATGTAAAATGCGTTATTGTTATGGGACGACACCGTGCACTTGTATATTATATTTTTGGTGAGGCACTGTCCACCTAGCGGGCAGTCCACCGGGTTCCTGCAATTACACATTCCCCCACGGACTCCCACTACGTCAGTGCCTCCTGATTGTTGTTCTACCTGTGTGTGTTCGTTATTTTCGACCATCTGGCTAGGTGTTATTGTGTTTTGGCTGCTACTATATGTGTGTGCTGCTGTGGTGATGTGTGCGGTTGTGTGGCCCGTTTCTAGACGGGGTGCAGGTACATTACTGTTAGAGTTGCCTGTTTTAAGTCTACTATTATTGATGGTGGCTATGTTGTCTGCTAAATTGGGTGTAGTGGAATATGACAGTTTAACCGTGGATCTGTTGAAAATGTAGCTGTACGTATGTGATCTAGGGAAGTTTTTATCTAATATGCCGACAAATTCCTTAGGTATGTTATTTTTAATTTGTACTCCCCATGGAGGGTTGAACCACACTACTTTTCTTCTGCGCCTCCTAATCATATGCCTATTGTCTGCCCTATTGCTGCTCCTACGACCGGGGTATCCTAAATCCACCGGTGTGTGTGTGCTAGTGTTTATAGTGGGTTGGTTTTGTTGTTTAACGTTTTTCAATGCAATTGAGGCAAGCCCGATCTTACCTCTAGTTCCAGAGTTATTACCATTAAGCTTATGTCGGTATTCTACGGAGTTACTACTACTTGGCTCTACGTACCCGCTTCTGCCGTTACTTTGTAAGATTACCTCACTACTGCTATGGGTGGGTATGACCGGTTTTGGAGTGGGCACTAGAGCTGGTATCCCCGATATCGGAGTTACCCCCAGCAGCTCAGCACTGGGCCGGGCTCGACTCGTCCCGTTTGTCCCTAAGTGCTTATTGTTTTTGTGTACATACTCTATTTTGTCCGTATAGCCCGCCCTTCTAAGGGCTTCATTGTAGTATTCTGCGTTTTCGTAGAATATGTCCCTGTTAGCGCCGAGAGCCTAGATATTCTATTAGATACACTCTTAACTATAGATCTAATTATTGCTCCGGGGTGATTTGATTTCCTATGTACATAATTGAGGTTTTCGTTAGGTTTGTGGTACGGTCTATAAGGATTATTGTCTAATTCTAAGGTTACATCTAGAAAGTTAGCTACTTTGAAGTTTCTCTCTATCGTTATGGATAGCCCGAACCTACTAAATAATTTTCTTACTTGTTTCCTACGTCTTTCCAGTTCAGTGCGACTAAACCGCCTAAGGACAAATAAGGCGTCGTCCCTATATAATCCTCCCGCTAAGTCCGGGAATTATTTAAATAAGTGGTGCATCATCATCATCATCATCATCATCGTGCAGTAGATATATATATATTAAATAGGTGGTGCAGTAGATATATATATATATATATATATATTTGAGTGCATCTGTGCTTGTCCATTGATGTACGCTACAGAACTGACCTGTCCAACCATTTGACTTCTTTGGAACTCTTTAGTTATTGTTATTATTATTTTGATTTTTACAACCATCATCACCTCCACTATCACCATCAACACAATCATCATCATCTAAGTATCTACTTATTGCCCTATCCACTATTTTTTTAACTTTTATTTTTTATCTGTCATCACCAACATCATCACAATCATCTTCATCACCTATATACCTTTTTATCTTTCTATCCATCTACCCACTCATCTTCACCTTTATATTTTATATTTGTTATCTGCCATCATCATTATCATTATGACTATTATCACCATCATCATCATCATCTCTGTACCCACCTATCGCTCTGTCTATTTATTCACTCTCGTTTTCTATCTATCTTTCTAATGTGTACCTAGTTCTACCTCTTTATTAATTCTCTAACTTTTCTTTACTTCATCATCACCATCAACACAATTGCTACCCTCCTTTGTTAGTACTAATACACATTCCTCTGCCAATAGGTATATAAGGAGTACCACAGTCTTAGTTAGTCCATAACATGTCCTCAAGCAAAACAAAATGCCTTCTGTTGGACTCAATATTTTATCCATATATTGTAATCATCCACATTTTTAGTAGAAAGATCATTTTCATTACAGAACTTCTGGATGTTTGAACCATCTTAATTTCTTGAGTGATGGCCATATCTTCTGTGTACACCAATATATCCACCTCAATTTTTCCCCAACATAACCATTGAAATTCTCAGTTATGCTGGCAGTATTATTGTCAACAATTCTTAGGTAGCCTGTACAAGGGACTCATGCAACGAGTTTTTTTTTATATTCATTTAGTGTATTTGTTGTGCATAAGTAGAGATTATGGATGGTGGCACATTGTGCCTATCACTTGTGTCAGTTTAATTATTTTATCATTTATCCTTAGCTACTTCAATTATTCCATCTGCCCACTTCTTTGCTAAGAGTATACCTGTACCACCCATACCTTAGTCATTGTACTTGTCTCTTCACCTCACATATTCTTCAGCACATCTCAACTTATTTCCACTTTAGCCTCTCAGCTTAGTTTTCATTGTGTTGAAGCTGATGATGACAGCTCTAAAATCAACCTGGAAATAAGATTCCTAGTGTTTGTAAGATTATTGATGATAATTGAAGGGCGCTCACACTTGACAAAACTCATAGTACTCATGTGACTGGTGTTAGTACTAATGTGACTGGTGTTAGTCCCATTTATGTTATTGTTATCATAAACAATTTGATGCACTGTATGGATAATTGGCTGAGGGGTTTACAACTGGATACCCTTCTTATCTTTAACCACTAGCCAAGTGTACTGTTTTTGTCACATTAGTAGGCATTAGAGTTTTTTTTTACAGGACATTGGGTCCTCTCAACAGTGTATCAGTTAATACATGAAACTGATAAATTGTTCATTCTTCAACATCGTTTCTACAGTAACTTTTTCCATGCTGAAAAAGGTTTTATTGGGCAAGATTTTATTGGAGCAGTATTCTATGGCTGGATATCCTTCCTGTCGCCACCCTTACTATGAGTACCTTATAAGATACTCATAAGTAAGGTAGTTTTTCCACCAGTCGTTCACCCGTCGAACCACTAAAGCTACGAATACTTTGTTTACGTGGAATGTAAACAATGAGCACCGGTAGCCCAAACGGTGTCAACAAACACACACACGCATACATCATCATCATCATCATTCCTCCACTTTTCCATGCTAGCATGGGTTGTACAGGTCCTCTCCAACACAGCATCTCGCCACTGCTCACGATCCTTTGTCATCTCCCTTTTGAGGTTCAGCATCCTGAGATCTGCTTCCACCACCTCTGCTCATGTCTTCTTTGGTCTTCCTCTTACACTCCTTCCTTCCATCTGGATCACTTGGCACTTCTTCACCCATGTGTCATCATCCATATGCATTACATGTCAATACCAGTGCAATCTTATCTCTTGCACACTACATACAATTCCTCTTATACCTAGTTTTTCTCTCAACTCATCTGTGCCTCATTGTTCATACACATTAACATTACACATCCAGTGGGGCATACTTGCTTCATTTCTTTACAACCTTCGCATAAACTTTGCATTCAATGCCCATGTCTCACTATCATGTAACATCACACTTTGTACACTCACATCATACAATATACCCTTCATTGCCAGCAGAGGTAACAGCTCCCTAAACTTTTTCCACCCTATTCTTATTCTGACTACTATACTTTCAGAGCAACTGCCACCACAGCTGATTAGTTCACCTAGGTAACAGAAGCTATCAATTACTTCTATGGGGGCCTTCTGAGCAATGTAAATAATTTATTTTATTGGTACTCTGACTGCTAACTACTCGTGTGCATCTGCCACATGAAAAATTATTTTTCTCTATTAGCCTCTAATACCACTGAAATTTCTTCTCAAACTCTTCCACAGATTCAGCAATAAGTACTAGGTCATCAGCATACAGGAGTTCCCATGGACATCTAGTCTTAAACTCCTCTGTTATGGCCTGCAGAACAATAATAAATAGGAGCGAGCTGAGAACTGAGCCCTGGTGGACACCTACTTGCACCCTAAATTCTTTACTGAATCCATTTCCAACTCTCACTTTGCTGACAGCCTCCCTATACATAGCTTGCACAGCTCTCACAAGCCATTCCTCAACACTGAGGTTTCTTAAGGACCACTAGGCTATTGTGCATGGTATTCTGTCAAAGGCCTTCTCCAGATCAACAAATGCTAGATAGAGTGGCTTATTTTTATTTAAAAACGTCTGCAGTTGTTTCACTAGGAAGAGGGCATCAGTGGTACTTCAACCAGGTATAAAGCCAAACTGCATCTCATCAAGGTAAATTCTCTCTTTAATAAGTTATGCTAAGATTCTTTCTGTTACTTTCATAACTTAATCCATCAGTTTGATGCCTCTATAGTTGCTTCTTTCTTGAGCATCTCATTTGCCCTTGTAGCAGTTGATGATGATACTGCTATGCCAGTCACTGGGCATGACACCTCCTTGTACCACCTGGTTAACTATGCGAGTGATTAACTCGAGCCTTAGTGATTAACTTCAGCTTCTCATCGACCTATCTGGTATTGTTCTTTGCTGCCCCCTTTCTTCCAATATTTCCAGACCTATCTTTTAGCTTTTATGGCTCTATCTACAGTACTATTCCACGACCATGTCACTTTTCCTCTTGCTGGTACCTTGCTCCAACCCCAGATGTTGTCTGTAGCCCTTGCAGGTCGTCTTGTAGAAACACCCAGTTGTCCTCTCTGTCATAAGTCTCTATCTTCTCCTTCTCATCATATGCATCACATAGAACCTCTCTGAACCTTATTTTTAGCTGATGGTTCGTTCAGTTTCCATTCTGTCCTTCTCTAGATTGTCTTGTGCAACTAGATCCATCTAGCTTATACTCTGAGGTCACTAAGCACTAGACTGTGTTGAGTGGTACATTCTTCACCGGGGAAAGAGTATTCACAACCATCTTTTTATCTCCTTTTCTGGTTAGAATGAAGTCTATCTGGCTTGCATGTTCACCTGATTGATAGGTGATCAAGAGGCTGGTTGGTTTCTTGAAGTTAGCGTTTCAGATGGTTAGATCATTTGCGTCACAAAACTCCAAGAGACTAGATCCTTCCTCATTCCTTGTACCGTATCCATGGCCACCATGCACTTCCTTATAGCCATCATGGTGCTACCTGACATGTCCATTGAAGTCACCAGCCATTATAATGAAGTCACTGTCATTTGTCTTAGAGGTAATCTGCAAGAGGGCCTCATAGAAACGGTCCTTTTGCTCTTTTGTCAGTCCCGATTGTGGAGCATAAGCAGAGATAACTGTTGCTGTTGTGTTGCCTATGACTAGTCTAAGTTTAATTATTCTGTCACATACTCTCACTACCTGAATTACTTTACCTGCCCATTTCTCTGTCAACAGTATGCCAACACCACCTACCTCTTCGTTGTTCCCTACCCAGACGAATTTGTACCTATGTCCTTTACCCGTGAAGAATCTGGTAGAGGCTCCCTTCCATCTCATCTCTTGCACACAACCATCTCATCTCTTGCACTACTCTCTTCTGCTCTAGCATCTTTACAATTTTTCCAAACCTACCTTTGATTGTGCCAATATTGAAAGTGGAAGCTCTGAATTTTGTTTTTGGTACCTAACAAAAAGAGGATATCAGGTGGTGGGTGGGTTGTTCTTTGAAGTTTGTTCTCTGCACCTGAAAGGAAGTCTGCAATCACTTGTTGCCAGTCGAGGGGTTCTCGCACATGACCAGATGTTTGCAACTAGCCACCCGACTACCGTTTGCAGCACTACCAATGTAACTATACACAGTTACATAATTGCTGTATTGATACTTATCATCATTTTTGGCATGATTTACTGGTTGGATGCCCTTCATATCACCAACCACTTTACACACTCACACACACACGGATATATATACAGAGTGATTCAAAAGTCCCTTTAGCATCACCAGTCTTTACACATTTCTGAACCCTTGATAAATGAAAACTTTTCATTCTACTAGATTTTAGACACCTTTGAATAGAGCTGTAGAAGATAGAGAGCACCTTTGAAACTTGCTGTATTGAACTGTGGATTTTGTTGAAAATGAATGGTAACAGATGGTTGTGTTTCATTGAGACTGTTTGGCCTTCCTGACCTAGGCAGGATTGCTTGAAAATTTCATGAATGGTGACCTGGCTAGGAGGGTTCTGATTTATTTCTTGTTTCCACTTCCTTTAGACTTGTACAATTGATTTATTATATTGTACCATTTTTAGAACAATGAATATTCTCTCATCTGTTGATAATGACATTTTTCCTAAAATATATAAAACAATATATAGTAGTTGAACCACAACAATATATAGTAGTTGAACCACAACAATATATAGTAGTTGAACCACATATCGCACAACAAAAGAAGGAGACCTCGATATTAGTGAAATAGAGGAAGAAATTCTATGCATCGATTTCTAAATAGAGGGAGACTTCTATGCGCCATTCTCTAAAGATCTACTGAATAAGTCCCTTAGTTTCACAGGCAGATTTAATACAATAGATGATAGTGACCTGGAGGTTATGCATGCTAAAATAACTCTACTCTTCAGTGAAGGCTCCGAATGGTTCAAGAAATCCGAACCAAGTGGCTCTTTCGATGTAGCCATGGGGTCATACAACAGGGCCAACATATGCAATCTGGTTGGATTATATCTACTAGACGCTCTAGAGAGTCTATTCCCCTCAGTGGCCTTTGGTATATACATGGACGATGCCTTAGCCATATCCAAGAACACCAATGGCCCCTCCCAATTGAGGAAGGATATCATCCAGGCTTTTAAATCCGTCGGCCTAAAGATGACTATCAAAATCAATCTAATTAGTGAATTTCCTAGATGTTTTCCTAGATTTACGTAATAATACTTACAAGCCTTATAGAAAACCCAATGATAGACTTACTTACATAAACGCCAAATCTTTCCACCACCATCCCCATAGTTTTCAGGAACCTAGTTAAGAGTATAAGCAGGAGAATTTCCAATCTCTCTTCTAGTAAAGAAATTTTCAGTAGGACAGCACCCTACTATAACGATGCCCTGAAAGTGAGTGGCTTCAAGGATAAGATTAGCTATACCCAGGACTCCCCAGAAAGAAACAACGCTGGAATATTATTTGGTTCACCCCTCTCTTTCCTTAGATGTAGAACCTAACATAGGCAAGGTCTTCCCTGGTACTAATAGACAAGCACTTCCCCATTAGCCATAGATATAGGAAACTTTTTAACAGACATAACCTGAAGATGAGTTTTAGCTCCACCCTTAACTTCAAAAATATAGTTTCGCATAGCTACACCTCTAGTGAGGCTGGCTACTCCTGTAGGAACAATGTTTTGTGTCCACTGAATGGTGCCTGTAAGACCGAAGCTGTTGTATATGAGGCAGTAGTCCAATCAACCAACCCGGATAATACCACCAACCTCAAATGATATATTGAGCTTACGTAAGGTAAATTTAAAGTGAGATTTAATAATCACATATCTTCCTTCAGGAATTGGAATAAGTGAAACTCTACGAAGCTCTCCAGCCATATATGGAAATTGAAAGATAGGTCTGCTAGCTATAACATCAGCTGAAGAATCTTGGAAAGATGCAGGGCTTACGCTAACAGGAGTAGGAGATGTGGGCTCTGTAGTACAGAAAGGTGGCTTATTCTGAAGAGTTCTTTGGAGACCAACACCTGTCTAAATGCCTGAAGCGAAACTTTCAGCAGTTGTCCACACTGCAACAAGTACATCCTTAGATACTGGTCACCGCCCATTTAAGCAGAACACTGCCAGCAAACTTCATGACATTCCCACCTAGACTCCAGGAGGTTTTAGTTTTACCTCCCACTATAATTTTTTTGCTTTATATAACTTCCTTTATATGCTTTCTTCCTTTTGGCTAATGATTTAATTAACTGTTTACCTGGTGGTTTATTTATTTAATTATTTAATTACACTTTTAAGTACTTATGTAATTACTCATTCACTTTAATACTTGCCTTTTCATTTCATCACTTAGCCATTTATCTCTTTAGTATTTATTCATTTATTTAATTACTATTAGTATGCATTCTTTTCCCCTTGGTATTGTAAGCACTCACCTATAGCATTACTCACATATCTATTTTTTTAAGTATTCAACCTCACCTTCTCATTTCACACTAATTTATTTGTTTATTTTCATTTAATTTAAACTATTTTATTAACGTTATTCTTTATCATTAACCCTAGTTTTATCTTATTTTATCTTGTTTCAAATCATTTGTATATTTTATATATTGTTTTATATGATTTCAATGATTTTCGCTGCTAACTAGGGTAGAGGAGTTAACCCTAATAAGGCAGCCGGAGTTCTCTCCCTCACCTGGTAATCAGATATGACTCCATTTTGTGATGTTCTTGAAATCCCATAGTAACTGATGATTGTCTCTTCAAGAGTGTGCATCGCTACTAGTGCAGCACACGAATAAGCTCGTGAATATGCATGAAACTAGTAGTGTTGCCATATGACTTTCCCATGCGATATATTAAAACAATATACAGGCAGCCCTCATTTTACAATGGTTCAATTTACGACGATTCAGATTTACGGCCAGTTTAGAATTTAGGCCAAAATGAGAAAAATATATTTAAAAAAAATTAAAAATGTGCAAAAAGAAAAATTAAATTTCTTGAGCAAAAATGCAGCCGTACACGGTGAACGCAGTCAACTTTAACAGTTGTACTTATGTTGCAAGCTACCAAAGTAAGTGCTATACTTGTGAGCTACTCAAGGGGCCAGTTGGTTGAGAAAAAGGAGAAGTTACTAACAATTTGGGTGGAAGATATAGACCAGAAAAACTTTCCTTTGACTCAAGCAAAAATTTCGGACAAGGCAAAGTGTATTTTTGATGAAGTGAAAGAGAAAGAGGGTGGCAATGAAACATTTTTAGCTAGTAAAGGGTGGTTTGCATTTTTTGGATGTGTGGAACGCATCTGCCTGTTTACATTATATAATGGGTTCGTTTTACGTTGATTCGATTTATGATGCCACTGTAGGAACTCAAGACCAGTGTAAAATGAGGGCTGCCTGTATATATATATATATATATATATATATATATTTGAAAAAAGATGAGAATGACTTTTTGGTGTTTTTATATTTTTTTAATTAATTTATGTTGATAAATTGTAATATATATATATATATATGTGTATGTATATATATACATATATATACATTACAGTGAATCCGTTTAAAACAGTAGCTCTTTATATACATCAATGCAAATATAGGAACAGCAACAAGCAACAGGTCTCTTTAACCCTACCCAGAATCAGTTACATTATACATGCAAGTGAATCTTATCATCGCTGTGTGGTTAAGAAGTTCGCTTCGCAACTAAAGAGTTTCGGGTTCAATCCCACTGTGCGGTACCTTGGGCAGTTGTCTTCTACAATAACAGTGAGTTGATCAAAGACTTGTGAGTGAAATTTGCTAGATAGAAACTGCATGGAAATCCGTCTGCATGGAAATCCGTCTGCATGGAAATCCGTCTGCATGGGGACCATTCCTGTTTTTGGGGGTGGTAGACTTCATCCGAAAACAACAGTATACAAAAGGAATGAAATGAGACATCCCGATATGTGGACAGTCATCTAGGGCCAATCAAGGAGCCCCCACCCCTCGGATCCAGGATAACCCTGACTACCAAAGACAAGTGCCCTCCCTCTTCTAGATGTGTCCCTCTGGCCTACTGAGAGTAGGCCAGTAGCATGCTGGGAGTAGTCCCATTTACTCAGGCCATTCTCACCAAACCCATCCACCTTTCAGCAAATTCACTGGAGGGCAGCCCCCTTCATCTCCACCCACACCTTCTTATTCAAGTTCCACTTGAAGAAGTTGATGAGGGCTTCACCGAACACGAAGATGTCTGTCTGTCCTCAGTCCTTTCAATCTTGTCCACGATGCTATCGCTTTTGCCATAGCCACCAGACAGAGGAAAACATCTTGCCTTTCCCCTGCCAAAGGAAACCAACAGGGCAATTCTTACAATGGACTCGGGTGACGACTGGATCTGTTTTACGCACGACATTATCTGTTCGACATAACTCCACAAGTCAGCAATGTTCGAACACTGAACAAGTGCATGCAGAGCTGTTTTGTTGCTCTGCGTGCATCTCAGACAGGCCTGGCTGATGGCACTTCAGGTGCTTGAGGGGTTTTCACACAAAAATATTTCACTTACATCATATATATATAGTTCAATGATTCATGTCAATTTGACGATGTGGTACCATGTGGTACTGTGTCCTACAGGATGTTAAGAGTTAAAGTTGATTTTTTTCTAATTCCCATATTCATTTGTAATGTGTACAGTGTCTGTCTGTGTATGAGTGTGTAAGTACTAGTTTGTGTGTGTGTGTGTGTGTGTGTGTGTGTATGTGTGTATGTCTGTGTGTATGCATATGTGTGTGTGTGTGTATGTGTTGGTGATGTTTTTATAACACTGTAGTTTAGTTTGTGTCAACATGTTTCCAAGGTCATGTCCCTGATTGAACATAATTACCAGATGTACAAATAGCCTAATAGCCATCGCTTCTGAACCCTGTTAAGTTCTCTCTGACATTGTGGTAATTGTAGTTGTTGCTGTTGTTGTTGTGGTGGTGGTGGTGGTGGTAGTGGTGGTGATGGTGGTGGTGGTGGTTGTGGTAGTGGTGGTGATGGTGGTGGTGGTGGTGGTGGTGGTTAACCCCAAGTCAGCCACGATTCAGCAGACTTATTATCAAAGGCAATCCAGCCGTGACCATCGCATCTTTTCAAACATGGTTTATGTCAGACTACATTATCCAATATGGTCTTCGATTTTATTTTTAATCGGTAGGGTGTGATTTGAAAGAGATTTCGCTGCTATTTCTAGCTGATCGAGCAACCACGTGAAGACTCCCTCATTGGCTCGTCTTGTTGTTGTTGTTGTTGTTGGTGGTGGTGGTGGTGGTTGCGGTGGTAGTGGTGGTCTTTGTGACAACCTTGATGACTGTGATGATTGTGATAGTTGTAATGGTGTTGTTGTTATTCAGCCACAGGTCAACCCTGTTTAAGCAGACATACCTTTGATCAAAGGCATTCCAGTGGTGACCATACCGTAATTTTTAAGTGGTATCACTAGGATTACATTATCTAATATGCCCTTCCCTTTTTTTCGGGGAAATTTAGTTGTTATTTCTAGCAGGTTGAGCGATGTTTAGAGGCACTCTCGTTAGCTTGTGTAATCGGTAATGCAGTCGCTTGACAAGCTATGTCAAGATCAGTCTATACCACTCCCCACTGCATTGCCCACATTGTATTTTTAAATTAATTTCAACTAATTAAAATTTCAGGGTTGTCTACCCTGTTTTTCTTGGTCAGAATTGATTATTAATTTAATGATTCTTTCTCCTCGCCACGGATGTAATTTTAATAAATATACATTTCTTGGTTTACTACATTGTATATGTTAGCAACGACCTTACTATTTCGTTTTCATGCAGAGCATGTTTCTGGGTATGTTACCTTAGTTTTTATTTCTAAGTTATCACGCCACTCAGTGTTTATTCACAAACATATCTACATATCTCTCAAGTCATGTAGTGGTAAAGACTATTTCACTGAGGAGGTCTAATGAGACTGAAACATGTCTGTTGTTGTCACTGTACTGCCATGATCAGACGCACTCCCGCTTGCATTATCCACATTTTATTTTTTAATTAATTTTAATTAATTACATTTCTGGAGTTGTCTCCCCTGTCTTTCTTGACCAGAATTGATCATTAAGCTAATGATTATTTCTCCTCACCATGGGTGTTATTTGAATTAATTAAAATTTCATGACTCATTACATTAAGTATATTAGCACCAATCTTAATATATACTTGTAATGGTTTTGTAGATATTGGTCTTTATAGTGGTACTATTGCGATAATGTTAACGGTGGTGTTGGTGGTGTAGATGGTATTGGTAGGGGGTGATTATGGCGACAGTGATGCTGTTTATTGGAGGTGGTAGTGCTGGTAGTGATACGGTGGTACTTTTGATGGTTGTGTGGTGTTCGTGGTATTAGTGGTAATGATTTTTCTTATCGCTAAATCGGGAAGGATGGTGGTACTCATCACCGTTTTTCAGGGTTTCCGAGACTGGTGGGGATAGGAAGGTATCCTCCACCCGGATACCTGGTCCGAATACTTGCAACTGAGTAGACTCCACTAACAGCACCCAAGGGCCAGGTGGTGGTGTTAAACCAGGTGACGGATTAAGTCTACCACCCAAGTAGACCACGGTGGGATTTGAACTCGGAACAAATATTGCGAGGCATCCTGTCCGATGCTCTGAGGATCTCGCCAGTCCACTGTCCTAGACTGGTACTTTATTTATCTACTCTGAAAGGATGAAAGGCAAAGTTGACTTCGGTGGGATTTGAACTCAGAGCGCTGTGAGTGGGATCGAGCATCGCAAGGCATTCTATCGAATACCGCAAGGCACGATGGTAATGATGATGACGATGTTGTTTCTGCTGTTTAACCCGACGTCAGCCTTGACTGAACAGACCTATGATTAAAGGTGTTCCAGTCGTGACCATCCCGTCATTTTTATTAGTCAGATATAGTGGTTCTAGGACTACATTGTCCAATGTCTCCTTCCTTTTTCTTTAAGATGGTGGTAGTGGTGGTGGTAATAGTCTTGGTGTACACCGGTGTTTATTGTTGTTGTTGTTGTTGTTTTTTAGCCCCCATGTCATCCCTGACTGAACAGACTTATTATCAAAAGCGTCTCCGCCATGACTAACCCGTCCTTTTCTAGGATTACATTATCCAAAGTGTCCCTTTCTTTTGAAGACAGTAGGGTGACATTTGAATGCTATTTAGCTGCTATATTTAGCACATCGAGTGACCACCTAGCGTCTGCCCCCATCGGCTTGCTTTTGTTGTTGTTGTTGCTGCTGCTGCTGCTGTTGTTGTTGTTGTTGTTGTTGTTGTTGCTGGTGGTATTGGTGCTAATAGCGGATATACGGTTAGTAATGCTATTAGTACTGATGGCTGATAGCTGGTTAGATGGATGGATGGATGGATGGATGGATGGTAGTGGTGGTGGTGATGTTTGGTACTGTTGAGGGACATGTTTACCACGTGGCGTGCATGTGTGCGTGTATGTGTGTGTGCATGTGTGTGTGTGTATGTGTGTGTGCATGTGTGATTGATGCTGTTGGTGGTGGGAATTGCGAAAGTGTAATAGTACTTGGTAACTGTGGTAGTTGTGGCGACTACGATAGTAGTGGTTGCAATGGTAGTAGTAGTGTAACTAGTGTGTGGTGGTAGTGGTGGTGGTGGTGGTGGTGGTAGTGGTGGTGGTGGTGGTGGTGGTAGTGGTGGTGGTGGTGGTGGTGGTGGT
>JAOPJM010141839.1:0-13446 GCA_027124095.1 Muusoctopus leioderma
ATTATTAATTTGTACAAAGAATGAATATGATTTTCGTAATTAGCATGCGATACTACATCTAGGATGAGCAATGAAAACAAATCAGCGATCAGTACAACAAAACGATTAGATCCGAAATGCCTTTAATCATAGGTCTGCTCAGTCAAGACTGACCTATGGCTACTAAGCAGCAACAACAACAACCAATATACTTGTACCGAGTAACTGCATAGCCTCACGAGAACCATATAACAACATGCACCATCTAAACTAAGAGGCGAAGTAGGTCAAATAGATATTTTCCTCTCACGTATCCCATAATTATCTCTATCACCCCACCCTCCCACACACACCCATCTGTCACATGCAGTTACAATCATAATAGTATTTCCAGTTGTGATCAGTCAATGATATTTTGGTAACAGACTTCAGTTTAGTCAGCTTGTGTTGTTTATAAATTATGTATTCAAGTCTATTATGTGCCCGAGTCAGGATACTATATACAAACATTAATGTTCTTATTTATTGATAACTTGCATGTGTGTGTGTGTGTGCGCGCGCGTGCGCGCGTCTGTGTGTGTGTGCGTGTGTGTTGTATGTGCGTGCGTGCGAAGTAACAGTGACAAAGACAAGAATAATAGTTTCTGGCTTGTTTGAATGTACGCCGTCATCGGATTTATAAGAGAGGAGGACGTTTAACCTCCGTATATTTACTTGTGTAGCCAAAGAGAGAGCCTCGACGTGTTTATTCGATCTGCTAGAAATAGCAGCCAAATCTCGACTGGGGAATCAATAGTTATGAAATCAGTTCACCAGGACGCGACCTTTTTACTCTACTAAATTATTAACAATCGTCACCAAACAATAGACAATTGTTTTCTTGCATAATTATATATAAACAAAAACATTATAATAACAATACTCAAATATCTCAGTTCTGAGATGAGTTATTGTTAATACGACTGTATTAGTGCATGTGCCAGTGCATGTGCCAGTGCCAAAGAGGACAAGAGCATTACTAAACGTAGTTTAGTTTAGGAATAAACCTTTTAGTTCAAATCTAGGGAGATACTGGAGCTGCTATTGTCCTATGCGTCATCCCCACACCCACCCCTCTCGTCTTTACCCGTTCGCCCTCATACTGTCTTTCTGATGCCAGCACTCATTCGTACCACCTCGTCCTGTACTATCTTCCTGGGTTTTTCACTTCAAAGGCAAAGCCAATGTGTTTTACTCCAGCTTCTATCACCGTTACGGTTTAAATACCCATTTTTAACCATTTTGTCTCGTACCCGTCTATTATTATATTATTTTGTTCTGTCAATTTTTTTTATTTTTATCTTGTCTTGTACCCGTTCATTATTTGGTTCTCCGTTACCGTCGTGTCTCATGCATATTCCCTAGTGATAAATTGTCTTCATTTTTCACTGGAAACAGAATGCCCGAGTGATTGGTGGGAGACAATTACAAGGACATAAATAAAGTGTGGGGTTTTACAAAAATCGTGTGTGAAAAAAATAATGAAATAAATGGTATACGTAGTATACAAGTTATGAATGTTGATACGGTCCTCCTGAAAAAGGAGGACCTCCACCTAAAGCTAGTCAAGGAACCCCACAGATCCAATATCATCTGATCACTAGGGGTAGGTGCCCTCTCCCAACAGAAATATCTCCGACCTACAGGCGAATGCTTAGAGCATTCCCATCCACTCTTGCCATTTTTTCATCTCTCACCCACCTTTCAACAAAATCACTGGACAGCAGCTCCCACTCAACACTCACCTCCCTTTGAAGTGGGATTTGAAAAAAAGTCGATGAGGGCTCGACCGAAGAGGAAAGTCTCCGTCTCCAGTTATTTCAGACTCATTCATCACACAACCGCTTTTGCCATAGCCACCAGGCAGAGAAAAAACTGCCTGCCCTGCTCGTTTAAATGAGATCGGTGGGTCAATCTTCTCGAATGACCCGGCCGACAACCAAATACATTATACACGCGACAGCAACTGTTCGACATAACTCCACAAGTCACCAATACCCGGACACTCCCTGTTCTGTTAGTTCCAACTGTGTGAAATAACGACTGTTTTTCTTGAATGTGCCACGGTGGACTTGGACATATAAAATCCGATTATCCAGATCGTATCACGATAATGTATTTATTAGGTCAGGAAACAATGATAGTATAAAGTGTGAACAATTTCGGAAAGAAGGCCACACATACCAGGAATTGGTGATCTGCACGTTCGACCTAGATAAGTCGTATTGGCAGGTACACGATACTGGTAGCTGAACGCGTCAATCAAGGCACAGAGAGCCTACAAATGCCAGACAAGCAAACTATTTAAGCGGTAGAGCGTCTCTCAGAAGTGTTCCATATTGTATAATCGATATGACATAGCAAAGAATTAGCGATAAAAAAGAAGAGACTAGAGGATGAGATAGTAGGTTGATTAGAAAACGTGAGTGGAAAAGCTTGGCAACCGATTTGCTAACAGCGAAAATGGTGCTCGAGAATTTCTTCAATGCGAAACACGAGGTGTCATAGTCAATTCTAAGATGCATGAGTGAAATCCGTTCAATGGGCGTGGGTCACATAGGGTCATATATTGAGGATCATTCACCACCTTACTATGCCTATGAAGGACAGGCAGTTATCTTCTGCCTGGTGACTATGGCAAAAGAAATAGTACGGTGAACATGATTGGACAGACTGAAGATAAATATATTCCACTTCGGCCAAGCCCTAACCAATTTCTTCACCGTTCACTTCGATGGGAAGCTATGGTGGAGAGGAGGATTATGGTGGAGAAAGAAGTGCTGCCCACGAAAAATATTACTGAAAGGTGTCTGAGAGTGGAGAGTATAGTGTAACTGAATGTACCTAGTCTTAAAATACACCTGCATGCCGAGAATTGTGCAAGGAGAGGACCCACACCCTTCGCAAGAGTAATCCTGGATATGTGGTGTTTCTTGTTTGGTCACAGGCAGCTGTCCTCCTATTGCGATATTTCATTTCCTTTTCTTCTATACTGTTGATATTCATGTCCTGGTATTCAAAATACATTTTTGAATAATGTTTTGCTAGTTGACATTCAGCACAGAAAAACATACACAATAAGAAAATGGACAAAAATATTGTAAAACAGTACACATATATTGAAAACAAAATACAGTGATATTTCTGTGGTCTTTTGATAAGAATGGGAGCGATTTTTTCTAGAATTGTGATCATACACACAGTGATCAATCTGTTTAACACAAATTCTAAATCAGACCTACTTTATGAGGTAGAATCCTGAGACACTACCAAGACCACATACAGGAAGGAACATACCTTCATAAATAGCAGACTGAGAATACTTCGCACCAGATAATATCAGCAACACGGATCTGTGGCTAATGAATCGTCCAATACCTGCTGGACAAGCGATGAAAAGAATGGTGTGGATGACATTGGGTACACAGTAACAAACCTTAACAGGTGTTGCTAGACATACTCTTATATGGAGTCCCCCCAAAAAATTGAGAAGAGATCAATCAAAAATTACCTAGAATAGGGTCCTACAGGCGGATGCCAAGGAGGCCGGGTACACCTTATATGAACTACAGAGCATGGCTCAGGACATGAACAGGTATATATTCATTGTCAGTGGCCTAAGTCTGAGTGGGGACAATGTGTGAAAACATTAATACGCTTAAGTGTATAATGATATGGTTCATTGATAGGATTTATCATAGCAAGGTCACATTGAATTACCAACAGTTGACTGATAAAAGAAGTTCTATGACGGTGGGTTAAATCTCGATCTGAATTTATTGTTTTTTAACTTGCGCAATACTGGTGTTCTAAGAAAAAGGATGAAATAGACGTGTTGAAAGACCAAAAGATTCAGAAACGGGGTTGTTTAATGATTTGCTGATAATAGATATGGTGTTAGTAAGTGTCTGCAACAAGTCAATAAGTTATAATGTAGAACATCTGCATAAACTAAGATTACGGTACTTAACACTGACGAATATGCAGTCCCACAACGAAATGAAGACGGAGTTAGTAAATTTGACTAAATAATAGATAGTAAGTGACTAAACATTGTTACAGTTGACCAAAGAGAATTGTTGTTTAAGTCATAGTTATGAAGAGCTACGACAAAAACAACAGCAAAACAATCAAAAACAGCACCAACAGCAAAACAATCAAAAACAGCACCAACAACAATTTGGTTGTTATTTCGGTAATTTTAGATATCACAATTGGAAAAAAAAGACGCAACATATATTACAGATGTATGAAGATGACCAACAGCAGATACAATACAGATACAAAACAAGTAGTCCAATCATCTATAGACACAGTATGAAACGGATGCCAAATAATCTACATAATTGTGAAATAAAAAATAATATTATAACAATATTTCCCCAAAACACCAAAATCGTGTGGAAAACGGTAGTATAAACAAATAACATTGATATAACTCAGTCGTTAAATTGATATAACTCAGTCGTTAAGCACAAACCATCTAGAAGTATTTGTGCTTTGAAGAATTATATTATTTGGTATAATATACTTTAAGATATTTCAAACTTCATTTTGAAGGGCCGTTTTCTTTTCCACATATAAATTGTCTTGACGTGTGTGAGTTAGCTTTCTATTATCTACATAAAATTGGCAGTATCATATGTCGTAAATGCCTCATCGACAACGAAATTAGATTCCGTCACTAATGCACCGCTTTCAGAATAGGCATCAAGAATGTAGAACATGCATTGGTACTTCGTACATCCTGCGTGACCAGTGGGCTCCTAGATGACCAAATGACCTGTTTATCCATGGGATGACGTTTTCAGCCAAATTTGAAAGAATCATTTTACTCACGACTCGTTACCAATAACAACTCTGTATATATCATCCTTCAGAAGAAATCACCATACTTTCTAGCCGTTTTTCTCTCCGATTCCACAATCTCTACCTCAGGCTTAAGCAACGTACATTGATATGATGCAGTCCATCTAAATATTCACATACCATATCAGCCAGCAAAATTCTGAACTGAGTATGATTTAGCTGCTTGACTCTGATGAAGTTAATAACACGTACAACAGGGTTAATCAATGTGTAAAATCTAGAATAGATTCATACAGGCCTTACGGATGGATAATGCAATGGAATTATAATACAGTGTGAAATGGATTCTCACCTTTCAATTTACCAGGAAGCAGCTTTATGAGGCAAGCATGTTTTCCTGTTAGTGAAGGTTCCCTATTTGTTGCAATGCTTGCCAACCTGTTCCGAGGTAATCCTGATCTATCCAAGCAATTTTTAACACTGTCATACACATATTGGCCGGTTATGATTACCCTTATTGGTTTAACTGACAGCAACTCCTCAGTAATTGCACAATTATCACCAATTCTTCTAATAAATGCAATCAGTTTTGCTGTGTCTTGTATATCAGTGCACTCATCTAAAACAAGTGAGCACCACACGTATGACTTGCCAGCCTCAAGTAGATATAGTATCAATTCCTGATTTTAATTCTGGGAAGGTAATATCAACATCATCAAGTACACAGTCCTTTAAAAATCCTGTTTCAGAAAATGGTTAGTTATGGTTGGCACTTTTATAAGCAACCTCAAAACTGGTCTTTGTAGCAGCTTTTAGTATTGTTGTCCGTTTTACAAAAAGAAAAGAAAAGCTTGTTATTGGTTTAAACTTCATAACATATCTTTGGCGTTTCGCCGTAATTCACTTTCTGATAAATGACTCTCAAAGTTACTGTGCTTAGTCTGAAAATGTCTCTTCAAATTATACTCCTTAAAAACAACACTGTCTTGGCATATTAGATACCTTGTTTACTTTTAATATTTATAAATAGATATTCGTTCGTTCATTCCATGTTAAATGTACGGCATTCATCTACAATTTTCCTTTTTTTCTTCTGTGTTTTGTAGCACTTGTTGTTAGGGTAAAATTTGAAATATATGTTATATTATATTTTAAAAGATGGGAAAATTACTCAATATTTGTTGAATGAGACTTTCCTTTTTTGAGTTCAAAATAGCGAAATCTAATTGTAGTCTTGTTATGCGAGTTATATCAAACATTTCCGAGAATTTCTGGGAGCCGCACAAAGAACATTGCGGGCTGCAGCCTGTAGTTTGCCCACATCTACTCTACAGGGATTGTACAGGCAAAATGAAATTGAACATCAATTATTTCACGTGTTTCCATTGACTCGAGAGTAAAGTAACAGAGTAAGAAGTAGAACTCACAATCTAGATTACTTTCAATATATAGTGAAAGCAATATTACTTATCTAACGCGCCCAATGTCCCTGCCCTCAGTAACTGTGAATTGTAAGTGTCACAACTTATCAGTTAATTTTCGCTACCTTGAGTTATTGTGTGTAATCAAAATACAATTTTTTTCTTTTTATATCAGTAGTTCCTTTTAATAGTCTAAATAGATAGATAGATAGATATATAGATAGACAGATAGATAGATAGATATGCGTGTGTGTGTGTGTGAGTGTGTGTATGTGTGTGTTTATGTGTATGTACGTGTGTGTGCGTGTGTTTGCGTGTGTGTGTATGTGTGTGTGTGTGTGCGTGTGTGTGTGTGTGTGTATGTGTGTGTGTGTATGTGTGTGTGTGTGTGTGTATGTGTGTGTGTGTGTGTCGACGGGCGATCGTAGAATTATTTGAGCACCAAACAAAAATACTTTTGATATTTGGTTAGGTTCTGGTTCCGTTCGATTACATCCAGATCTAATTTGCTATTCCCTGATACGAGGTTGATAAGATAATTACCACACAAAGTAGTAGTGTTAATATAATCGAATGAACCCTTTTTTAAGACGGTGCCACAATATGGCCACAGTCCAGTGACTGATACCAGTAAAATAATAAATGAATACAAAGGAATTTTTTTAAATTCAAAGCAATACAGAAAAAACTGTTTTAATGTCGAATTATGAATATTTGCATTTGATTTTAAATTTCATAACTCACCTGTTCCAAATATATTTGAGACATGAAAACACCTACCTTATTAATTTGGAAAGTTAAATCGATAAAGCAAATTCTAAAAATTAACTTTAATAGAAATTACATGCTTTTCATTTCTTCCCCATATAATCTGTTGTCTTTGTAACCTCATGCACACAATCTATTAGACTCCACTAATTTAGCAGCTTACATTTTGACAAAGACGATTGGCAGGAAATGTCAATGAAGTTTAATTAATATATTTAGCACTGGATACATACAGCAGCGCATAAATACTTCTCACGCATGGATCTTAACATTTAAAGGAATGTGGAAATTAAAGTTTGCAAAGCTGGCATATATCAGAATTCTATGAATAGGCTTGATTGCCAGGGATGGTATGACTTTACCCAAAACAAACTGAAAACGCATTATATAATTGATTCCTCATACTGTGACAAAACCAGATTTTGAGGGAAGGCATATTATTTTATTACGAACTCAGTACCTGCCTGGTACTCATTTAACCGACCTCTGAAGAGTTAAACGCAAAAAAGAAAATATATCTCACTTTGAAACAATATATTCTTTGAATTACCCAGTGAAAGTGTGAACGGAGGTGACATAATTATATGACTGCTACTCATTTGAGCGATCACCATGGGAAAACCAAGTCACACGGGATTTGTGTAAAAGCAATAAAGGTGTTTTTTATAGTTTCTTTAGGTTCATTCACATGTGAATATGGCTGGGTCATGCTATTTTGTTTACTAAGTTTTGGAGTTGTTTTCTCTTTCATAGTATTCAAAGGAGGAGGGTCAGCTCATGCAAGATTTGCAGATTATTTTATTCTAGTTAGATAGAAGCGGTTCATACCCAGCTTGAACAGTTGTACGTTGGTGTAAGTGTAAGCAAATGTATCGAAGGCAATTTCATAAGTGGGTACCGTTCTGGTGAAAAATACGAGAAAAAATGTCTAGTTTGGGATCTGGAAGATTATATAGAGAACGGAAATACGCGTGAAAGTGGTATGCAGCTAGCTAGTTAAGAAGAAAACAATAGAATTGTAGTCGCGGTAGAAGGGAAATATGGATAAACAAAACACTCTGTTACTGATCTAAACAAATTCAAGCCTTTTGGGGAATTAATATTTGCCAATTAGTCGAATGAAAATGTTTATTTGATCTAGAAGATCTGCGTTCATCTGACAGAAGTAAGCATACTCTAGTGTGGCTATGTAGCTTTGCAGATGTTTAACAACTCATTAGTACTCCAGTATTTCCTGAATTAAAGGGAATCATAGTTGTAATATGCAAGGTCACTATGTGGTATCGAGTTAGCAAAACAAATATAGTCCAATCTTTTATTGGTGCATCGTATCACATATTAAGAACGATAATAACTATTTATATAAATAAATCAAGCAACGTCCATTGAAGAGTGGCTCACTACTTGATGTTCAACAGATGGACGAATATAGAAGTCGTGAAGGACATTACAATATCAGTTGGCCATAATTATGTTATGTGTACTATGACATTTTCTGTATTATAGAAATAAAGTCTTCAAATGTTTAACAAAAATTGTAAATAACTCAGAGAAAGTATATTATCTCTAAATCGTAATCCGAATGCGAAGTATCAATTTTCTTTTCACAAAGAAAAGATTTACAGATTTAATCAAACACCAAATGAAAACTCCGTTCAAGCCATAATCATTGATAGAGAAATACGTAAAATAAGATAGTGATAAAAGGATCAGTAATGAATTACGAAGTGAATCTTTTGCAATGAATATATACAAACTCCGATATATATATATATGTAACTTAGTATGCCAAAGAAAAGAAAGATTTCACAGTTGCCAGCATTGTGGTTTGCAGCACAACAGTTCTATGATTCTCATATTATGCTAAAGTCCAACTATGAAAGGATTATAACTGAACGGAATAACTAAAATAAATTATAAGGTATTGCATTTCTTAATTCCAAGGTTATATGAAATAAGAAGTGATATTGCATTAAATATCTTATCAAAAGAGTAAAGCTAACGTAATGGGTGAACAATTCCCTCTCTTTCATAATGCAGCAAGCACATGGACTTGAAAGCAAAAGTAAGGCCATATAAACTTATAAGGCCGACATTGTGTGACCTGGTGTTATGGTGTGTGCGGCAAAATACGCCAAAGATATCATCAGAAAAACAGTTACTTATAAATACATAAAGAGGAGACTTGAATATCTCACTCCCACTCAAACTGGAAAATGTCTAAAGGAGGTTTCGGCCGCTGTAGTATACGCAGGGAAATAGAGAAAGTACGGGACTGTAGTGGAAATATGACGCAGTGAGCAAGAAGCATACAGAGCCTCCACTACAACCTGCACCTCCAAAGAATATGTGATGAGACCACTGTACATGGGAAAATGCATAGATGCACTGCACAAGTGACAGTGGCCAACGTACCAACCCACATCGAACAAGTCAAAGTGTTGGCAATGGAGCAATAATGCAGGAAGGTCAGAGGACTGAAATCCACCCCGTAACAAAATCGGAGGGGAACGTTCATAGATTTCCAGTTATTAGTGGCACCTGAAGATATCGGTGGAATTTTCAAATAGTTATGTTTCGAGGGGTGCGAGCAAACGCAGGTTGCGGTTGAGAGTAGGAAGCCAAAATGCTACACCTGTGGGAGACTGACCATCTTGAGGCCTTCTGTCTCACGAGACAATAAACGGAAGCTGAGCGGCTCCACGGCTGCTTCCAGCCCTCCAACCACATCCATAACACACTTTGCAGCAGCAAAACAGGAATGGCGATCGGAGAAAAAACTAGAAGGCACAATAACAATCACCGCCCACAATGGACTCGTCGGTAAGGTGCCCTACTAAACAATACAACACCAAAACAAACACAGACTCGCAAACTCAGACATACACAGACATAACATTGATATCATCCGAATCCTCAAATGAAGAAAATGACAAGTCAATCCGGGAAAAGTCGGAGACATGGCTGAGAATAAATAGGTCGACAAAGTTGAAGAGTTGTAGGACCGAAGAAACCCATAGTCACGACCCAAGGCCCAAACATTTGAGATCGAGAAATGTCACAAAAATAAGAGCTTGGCGAAACAAACGAATCAGCCAACTGGCAAACAACAAGAACAACAACTACAACAGCAGCAGCAGCGGCCTGAACTTAGAAGTAAGTACGGTCTTCCTAGACCCAGAGTGCAGATTGGTCAACCTGGACGTAAACAGCCGTGAGGGCAACAAAGGTGCCTTCAGAATAGTGATCGCTTACGCCACGACTGTAGCTAGAAGGCAGGATTTATTTAGATGTCTATAGAATTTCCTAAGAACATCGTGCTCATTTGTGCTAGTGGGGGAATGGAATGGTATTCTGGATTCATGCAGAGATTGTGTGGGAGTAGCCGATAAGAGATTGACTGCAAAACTCTCACCAGACTTCGCAGGCATTTCCAATTGTCTGACAGGTATCGCCGAGATTTCCCGAACGCATCAATGTGAACTTGAAAAAACTACAGTATTTAGACCGTGTTTTCGTTAGGTTAACTGATAAGGATAGTGTAAGTTGTCAACAGTTTAGAGTAATTAGCTACACATACAACAAATTTGTGATATGCTCAGTGAACTTAGACACGACTAACATCTAATTCGTGGGTGCAGGAAAATGAATGCATCTTTCCCGTCACGAAATGGTTTCAGAGATCGCATTGACGAATTAGATAAGTGGGAATTGACGGGTGAAATTATTAATAACAGAAGGTGGGTCTTTCTAAAAAGGCAATTAGAGGATAATCTGTCAGTTTTAGCAAAGATGAAGCCATAAAGAAACAGTAAATTACAAAAGGAGCTAGTCAATGGATTAGAAGAGTCATCGCTTACGGTGTGCTTGCTCCAAAAATGGCCCTTGAGCACTTCTTCGACGAGATGCACGACAACTGTGTTGTTAGTGTAAGGGTGCGTGCTGTGAAAAACGAAGTAGTGAACACCTTTAGATGAGCATGGGTGGCGGAGGCACATCAGGGCAATAGGGCTACACTTTTATATTTGGTGGAAGCGGTGGACACGTACCATCCGAGTCCATGTAGATGCGTGCAACTTTTCAGCAGCACTTAGCCGAACTGTTCGAGAGAAGCAACAGGCTGGACTCTGTAGACTTCGACGCCTAACTAAACGGTCTGGCGCGACTCTCGGGTAGGGAGGCAGAGTGCTTAAAAAAACCTATTTAAGAAGTAGCGGCGTGGATGGTATACCCTATTAACTTTACTGTTATATGTCAAATGAGGCAGCTGTATATTGCAACTGACAGCAGACTGGGAACATAACAAGTAATGCGAGCCGAGAAATGGTGGCGCTGCAGAGGAAACACCTGAAACATGGGGATATAATTGAAAATGCCTGGCCTATAACTCTGCTCAACACAGACTTTAAGAATTTGGCAACGGTGCTCGCCAAGAGGATGGCGCTTGTCATCGGCGCTTTAGTCGGGTACGCGCAAACTTGTGCGATCCCCGGTAGATTTATCCACGACAAACTCCACATCGTTGAATGGCTCGACACCAGATCAGGTTTCGGAGAACTTGTGATGAATTGAGATCAGTCTACAACGTACTTCATGGTCACCATCACTACATGACGGCTATCTTAAGATCAGCCAGTTTGGGTCCCGTCTTCAGAGGATGGATACCTACAATGTACAGTAGCATTTTTCACTGGTCATAATAAACGTCCACCTATCGGAACCGCTTCACATCACGCGCTCGGTTCTCTAAGGATGCTCCCTCTCATCCCTTCAGTATGTTTTAGTGCCGGAGCCTTTGCTGCGGGAACCGGAAACGTTGAGGGGCATCTCGCTCGAACTAGGTCAAAGGTGATCCGAGACTGCATACGTGATCGACGTCACGGTGGCTGATATATCAGATATCAATATGGTTCTCACCATTCGAGAGGATTACCAAGAAGTAACGGGAATATGCATTAACCGCAACATGCTAGTAGGCTTCCAGCTCGGCACTTGGGCTGAGAGAAAGCTGTCCCTGAAATGTTGGGGGGAAGTAGGCAACATCTACAACACTTCTGTGATGTACTACCGCCTAACAATCGCGCCTTGTCCCAGGAAACACCTAACACAATTCTAGCGTATTCTCTTCTTTTAGAAGAGACAGGTTCAGGAGGACCATCTGCTCATAACGCCCTCTACAAGGTTGACACATCTGCATAATTTCCTGGACGGCGACGACGATGAAAAGTTGAGGTCAAGGTTCGTGCGACATGCTTTTCCGCAGTTATCTCTTTGAGCAAGCTGCAAGTCTGGGTCAAGCGCAAACCGAGGTTTGGTCTTTAGTTTCTGGAATATTGTTATTCATTCACTGCACTCTACCAGCTGGACGATATGGTCGGTGGAATGTCAACGTTTTGCCATCTATACAGCGTTAGTGGAGGGTATGTGCGATGATGGGCTGGGAGCGATTATGTGCATCGACGAAAACAGTTGCCCAGAACACATTCATTTCTGGAGAAATTTGAGGTTGGATATCTTCGACTACATCCAATGTTCTTGAACTGGCAGTGCTACAGAGGAATTTTGATTTTTCGCGATACACTCTATAGGCATAACCGTGGTGGAGTCACGAGAAACTGTACCTGTCCGAGATGCGCACAGGGTGGCGAAACCATCCGATATGCGCTCGTTGAATGCATATGTATTGCTGATTTGTGGGTATATGTCGAACAATTGCAGTCATGTGCGGGATGGCTCCGGCTATCAGCCGAGCTTATCATGAAGAGTGAACCACTGTCTCTCTTTGTCAAAGAAGAGTGAGTAGTCTTCCTCTGTCTGGTGGGTGGCTATGGAAAAGGACTTTGTATCGTGGATATGGTTACATATTTTGAGGAAAGAGCTTTTCCTCTCAGGAAAAAAACTTAATCAACTTTTCCAAGTACTTGAAGCGGAAGGTAATGGTAGAGTGTGAGTTGCTACCATCCAGTACATTTCTTGAGAGGTTGGTGACAGTGGCGAAATTGGCGTGGTTACATGGGGACACATTAACTAAGCAGGTGTATACTAGAGTTAAGAACTAGGAGGAGGCATTTGCTTAAGGTGTGTCCGGGTAATCCGGGGTTGTGTGTGGTTTGTCCCGAATCACGCTCTATGGATACTCCCTCATTTGGGGGATCATTTTTTCTTTTTCCTGTATTGTTCTGTACTGTTAAATCTATTTATCATTACTTATCTAATATTAATGTGTCCTTATTGTTATTATTGATCTCACCTCTTCACTCGATTTAAATCCCACATTTTTCTTCATTGTTTTTCCATGTACAGCCCCCAAACGCCCAATAAATGAAAGTATTATTATTATTATTATTATTATTATCTGGAATGTTGCCAGGCGCTCACGGCCCTCTTCCAGTCGGGCAATGCGATCAGTGGAAGTTCCACTTCAGCGTTC
>JAOPJM010141937.1:0-13446 GCA_027124095.1 Muusoctopus leioderma
CTATCTCATCGGCTGTTATCGGCCCTTCGCAGCACTTCGCGTCCCTGGCCGAGAGTCGCGGCAGGCCGTCGAGGTAGATTCTTTCTAATATTGGCACAGGGCCAGACATTTTAAGTTGATTAAATCGACCCAGTACTTGACTAGTACTTTGTTTATCGACCCCGGAAGGATGAAAGGCAAAGTGGGCCTGGTGGGATTTGAACTCAAAGTGTAAAGAGCTTAAACAAATACCGCAAGGCCCTTTGTCCAACACCTTACTGATTCTGCCAATCCACCCGCCCTAATAATACTAATAATAATATTACTACTAATAATAATTGTTTCTAACATAGGCACAAGGCCAACAACCCCAGTACTGGTCTGGTTCTTTATTTTATCAACGACGGAATGATGTTTGCTCAAAGTTCATATATTTATTTTAATATATATACATTGATTTATTTACACTTGTCATTTGGTTTGCATTACTTTATATAGTAATGTATTGTAGCTCTGAACTTGATGTAATTCTTATCATATTCAAGTTCATAGAGCACTTTAATATTCTCACTATATTTGAACAACATATATCTTTCTCTCTCTCTCTCTGTCCCTCTCTCTCTCCACTCACACACACACACACTCATATATTAAACACATTTTTTAGTGTGCTTGCTGTTGTTATCACTATTGATTTCAACAGCTGCAGATTTCTCATTCTCTATAATAACTAATTTATTCATTCTTCAGAATACAAATTTCCAATTTTCGAATTGTCTCCCTCTTTTTCTTTTTCTCTTTTAAATAACGTCATAAATGTCACTTGTCTTCTGTTCAGCTGGTGAACTGTTTCCCAGATTACTTTTACCAATACAAAGAAAGATATTAATTGATATTTATATCTAGGAATTTGTCACACAAAATAAACAGAAATTGATTGTTTACCATGTATATATTAACAAAAAAAATACAGTTGATTATTTTCAGATGGGAAATCATCATCATCATCATCATCATCATCATCAAATTTACATTCGCTCTTCCATGTAGGTATGAGTTAGATGGGTTGTCATGACCAGAGTCAGTTTTTATTCGGAGTTACTGCCCTCCTAGATGGGTCAGAGGCCATGTCTTGCTTGTACATTCTATTTTGGCATGGTCTCTGCAGCTAGATGCTCTTTCTATTGCCAATCACTTTCAGAGTGTACTAGGTGTATCTTATTATGGCACCAGCACCAGGGAGGTTGTTTTGTCCCTGGCAAGAGTAAAAAAAAGTCCTCTCTACTCTATGTTGTCTTGGCCCCGGCAGATAGATGAGAGAGAGATTAAAGAGGACCAGAGCAAGAGGGTGATAGAGGAAAGTGTAATGGAAGAGAAGAAGAGTGATAGGTGCAAGAGGGTGATAGAGGCGATAATAAAGAAAGGGAGAGAGAAAGTGAAAGGATGAAGTCAGTATGATAGAAGAAAGAGTACTGGAAGTGAGAGAGTGATGGGAGGAAGAGAAAGAGAGAGAGAGAGTGCTGGAGAGCAGAGAGACGGTGATGGATGTCGACAATAAGTGATAGAAGGGGTAGTAATGTGAGAGAGAGTGATGGATAGTAATGCTGTTGGGTGATGCAGAGAGAGTGGGAGTGATGGATGTCAATCATGAGTGATAGGGGAGGGGGTAATGGGAGAGAGAGAGAGTGATGGCTAGTAATAAAGATGGGGTGATGGCAAGGGGGAATTGAATATGGACAGATCCAATAAGATGACATCCCTTGTTACACAGATGGTGTGTTGGGAGAGAGATAGAGTGATAGAAGGGAGGCACATTGATAGGAGAGGGGTGAATAATAGATGAGATAGTAATGACGAGGGGAGATGTGTGGTATATTGAGACTTAATATGAACATAATGATCCGGAGAGACCCAAATGTAGATATTATACATCCCATCTCTATCACCACCACCATAACCAATAATTATAGTTCTCTCTTATTTATTATATTTATTTTCTTTCTTTACTTCAGTACATAAATGAAGATAAATTTATTGTCATTCTAGCATAATTTTTTACATAAGACAGCAATGTCAATAAAATAGAATATAATTTTACAAAGAGTGAAATATATAACTCAAAACAACTTTATTGATTCAAACTGAAAACTTCTTCCTGACATATTAAATTGCCTGATTGAGATTTATCCATATATGTCATCTAGTAATTTATGTATTTTATTGTAAGACTATGTAATGAGATATCGCATGTGTGGTTTAAAAATGATGGACCACAAGTTAACACTATTCCTTCTCTTTGAATCCTATTCCTCATGTATTAGTCTAAGAGAAGTTGTAGTGCCTTTAGCTTTCTCAGGCCATCTTAGAGTGGGTGATATAGATAATTGGGCAGTGTTAAGGTTATTAATGTCTATTTGAATGATTGTAGATCCACATTTGGTATTTGGATCTGAAATCTGTGGTTGCCAATCCTAAAGAAATACCTTTCTAAAAAGGAGTGATTGCAGTATGAATTGTTTACAGGGTCTGGAAGATGAATCAGTAAGGTTGGCATGAAAATAAAAGCCAGGTACATTAAGTTCATATATGTGGGCATTGGATGAAGTTTTTAGGTCAGAGCGGTAAATGCTCCATTAGTAGGTTTAGAAGGGACAAGATATGTACCTTGAGAATGGATTAGTGATTCTGAAATATTGAGTGAAGATTTTATTATCAGGCAGATGGACTTTTCTTTAGTGCAAAGTGCTCAATATAAGTAAAACAAAAAATAAAAAATAAAATTTAGAGCGATAACATAATGATATGTAAGTACAGCTAAAACACTGTACTTATATATCATTATGTTATTGCTGTAAACCTGATTTTTTTAAAACTTTTATTGAGCACTCACAAAAGAAATATTTCCATTATTATTGCAATGTATTTATTCCTATAATTTCTCTAACAGCTCATTTCTGAAAGTTAATCTAAAATTCCATTTTTTAAATTAATATCAGTGATCTGAGCACTTTTGTACAGTTTCTTTCAAATGAAAATTGGATGTATTTGTGTTCTTGATGATTTCAACTGTTTCTGTTTCTATATATCACCACTTTCTATACCATGGTGTGTATAACAGTAAAATCCTCATACAACCCCCTTTGCAGTTCTGCTGATGAAGGCATCATGTATTTAACTATTTCTTTAAATTTCTGACTACTAGAAACACGATCATGTACGGAGATGATATATAACAGGGGTGGCCAAACTTGCTTAATGTAAAAGCCACATTCGATAAACTTCAGATGTTTAAGAGCCGCAAGACTTTAACAAAATTTACACACACATTTTTATTGTCACGTACACATTTTGTTACAGAAAATTTAAAATAAATATTAAGAAATACGTATATACAATAATATTTATTCATGTATGTATTTTTTTTTTTTTAGCTGTTAACTTGTATGTTTCATTGTTTTTAATATGGCAATGAACTACAGGAACATCTATAAAAAATATACAAATTTGTATTTCAGTAACACAAAATTAGGCTGCAAAAAATAAAATTAAGAAGTAAAGAAAGTGAGTCATTTTGAATGATATTGTTTGTCTTAGTAAATATGTGGTCAAAACATGGAGGAAAATATGTAAAAAGAAAACAAACCTATCAGAAAGATCCACTATCTGTTACTGAAATGCAGGCCCTCCTGTAATTCCAATCATTTCATTTCCACAGCAGATGATTATGTATCCCGAGGTTCGAGAATTAGGCAGCCATTATTGACCGCATCAGCGATGAATGAATTTACAAGAAAGGCAAAGCAGGGCATCAGCTGCTGCAAGTCATCAAACTTGGCTAGGAAATTATCAAGCATTCCTAATTTATCTTCCAGTTTGTGGTCTTTTGTCTCTTGTCTCAATATCAGGGAATGTATAACTCTCCTGTTGAGATTGGGAAAGTGACTGAAGTTCCTTGACAATATGTATCTTTGAAAAACTCTTATTTCATACCAAAAGCTGAAAATTGCCTGATTAAAATCAGGAGCCATCTTATCTTTCTCCTGGAGTGCCAAGCTGAGAGTTCATTGATTCATTATACCAGTAAGGAACATAAGATCTTGCATACATTCATCATCTTCCAGCTGAGAATAGGATCTTTTCTTTTCTTTAAACAAAGAAATAATAGACTCTAACAAATCCACAAACCTACTCAAGACATTGTTTGTTGACAGCTACCACACAGTACAGTTGAAAGAGACATCATTGTGTTTATCTTCAAGCACTAGTTCTTTAATAAAATTTCTGAAATGTCGGTGGGCTTTCCCATTTAAGCGTATGAAATTGACAATTTCAAGGACAGATTTCATAACATTTTCATATTTGAGCTATCTGGCTGCCAGGTGTTCACAATGAGTAATGCAGGTAGAAACTCTGGAAAGCTGGGATCACTTTTCATAAGTGCAATTAGTGCTGCATTTACCCCACCACCACCATTGCAGGTGCTCTATCTGTAGCAACACTGACGAGTGTATTTGGTGGAACATCAGCATTTAACCCTTTTGTTACCATATTTCTAATGAAATACACTACCCATAATTTTCATTTAATTTTGAAAACAATCAAGAATTTGGAGGGATTTAGTAAAATAACTTTTTCATTATTAAGTTGGTGTTTGGAACATAACTTAATGAAAGGTTCTTACATAAAAATTATAATGGCAGGTTTAAATTTAAATATAAACACTTTAAAATATGTTTTTTCTTTATCAGGGGTGGTTTCAGGCAGGTTGTATCAAAGAGTTTGGCTCTGTCAAGTGCATTTTAATGTCAACACCACAAATGTTATGGTCATTATTCAAGTACTATGATAATGAGTCCATTTTTTTATTATTATTGATGGCGGCGAATTGGCAGAGGCGTTAGCGTGTCGAACAGAATGCCTTGCAGTATTTGTTCTGGCTCACTGTGCTCTAAGTTCAAATCTCGCTGAGGTCAACTTTGCCTTTGATCCTTCCGGCATCGATAAAATAAAGTACCAGTCAAGTACTGGGGTTGTTGGCCTTGTGCCTATGGTAGAAACAATTATTGAAAAATCTCCATTATAAATATATAATATGTATATAATTTATTTACATACCCCCACCACCACAAGTTGACAGAATGGCAAATGTGTTACCCTGGAGGATGGTTACGGAGATGCACTGAAAGAGCCAGTCCATCCCACAGGGCTCATCCTTGTGGATGGCAATCCCCATCCCAATCAAAGTGAATAGGGAGGTGGTTTTGGGGCCCATGACCCCAGATGTTTCCACTGCTATGGATTCAACAAGAAACCTATCAGAGAGCAACCAGTACTTTGCCAGCTTGTGATCTTCAACCTGTCGGGTGACAAAGCCTGAGTCTAATTTTGCTAGATTGTTGTTGGAGAAAGTATTGTAGCAGGTCATGTCCCAGATAATGGATTTACCACCTCAGAATGGGAAGATTGTGATACTGTCCGGTCTTTTACCATCTCCTCAGTCTAACCCCACCAGTTCCACAAATTGTTTATTTTAATTCCACTTAGTCCAACATCTCTTTTTTTCACAGTTACCTCTGAAGAAAATAATACTGCCAGTTGTGAGTTATCTTGTATGTCTGTAGATCGGTCAAGAGCTAAGTTGAATGCAAGTGAATTCTTTAAATCAATTTGTATTTTGCTTGCAACATCAGCACTGACCTGGGAGATACGACTCTGTTGAGTGTCGTGAAACTGATGTTGGTGTTATTAGTCACTGAAGTTTTGTGTTTTTCCGATTTAACACTGCAACAACTTCAGCTTCATTCTTCTTAGCAAATTCACCATCATAATATGGGTGTTTAGCATGAGCAATCTTCCATGACATAACAAAACCATCTTCAGTCTTTTTATTGTCTTCATTGCTGAACATTGTCAACAGTGTCTGTTGGCTATTTAGTGATGATTTTAACACAGGTAACTTATTTTTCTTTTATTCTGATTTAGCTGGATAATCATATGAAAAGGTTTTTGTGATTTGCTTCATAGTGGGGTTTCAAGTTAGTGGTATTGTAAGGATTGAGTGACACATCGCAGATAAGAAACAAAGCTTTACATCTTTTAACGGTGGATGCAAAATCTTCCTTGCACTCTGGCTTAAAATTTCTGTTCCCATCTTCATATTTTCCTTATGATATGATGACGGCATTTTTCTTCACAAAGTGTACCAACTAGGTCCACCACACCAGGCCCACATGTGTAATTTACAGTGAATCAAAGTAGTTTCACATTTCACTATTTTATAACTTTTGATCTTCCTTATAAATGGTTTATAGTTAAATCACTATTTAGTTTGATCTTTCTTATAAATGTTTAAGAGTTATTTCAATGAAAGTTTTCATTTCCATCCTTCTTGAAAATGTTTAACAAAAAAATAAGGGGGGTGGGTGACCATTTGTTGAGGGAGCTTTGGCAACTATGAGCGAAACATGCAGGTTCTGTTGTTGTTGTTGTTGTTGTTTAGCTCCATGTCAATCCTGATCGAGCAAACCTAAGATCAGAAGCATTCCAGCCAAGACCATCCCATCATTTTTGTATGCATAGGGAACCCAGGACCATATTATTCAATGTGTCCTTTTTTAGGACAGTAGGGTGTGATTTGAGGGAGATTTGGCTACTATTTCTAGCAGATCGAGGGACTACGTAGAGGCTCTCTCATTGGCTCATACAGGTTATGTGGTTCTATGTGGCTCACTCAATGAAGCGAAAGTGTAAAAAGCAAAATTGTTTTAGTGAAAAGTGAAATGTTCCAAAAGTGAAATTGTTAATGTGGTGCATAATAATTAAAGCACCAGAAATAGTAGAAAAACCTTCCTCAAATCACATGCACTATTGTTTTAAAAACAGATTTGTTCATCTCATGTTATCCAATGACTCATCAGATAACGTGAGATGAAGAAATTTTAAATTTTTGTGAAAAAACAAATTCATGCTAAATCTAAATGAAAAATGGAATCATTTTTAATTCATACTAAATTAAATTCATATTATTCAAATTTGAACTAATTGAGGCTTGGCTGTATATGAAATTCCGGTCAGTTGAGACAATTAACACTTCCCACTTGTAATGACTTCATATTCTGGAATAAAAATCTTTCTTTTTACCCTGATAAGCATAACAAAAGTTAAAGAAAAATCATCAGGCATTCTTTCAAGAAATTTGGCACAATTGAATCTAGAGGCCCAGTCTTTGATGATGACACACTGCTAATATGTATATTGTTTGTTTTTTTTAATTTTTGTTTTGTTTCATTGAAGTTTCAAAATCTTAGAATCCTTTCTAGAGGACATTGAACCCACATTTGGAAGCAAAATCTTCTATGAATTAGTTCTAGTCTATTGTGTGTCCTTTTGATCATCTAGTGACATCACAGATTAACAGATATAATTAATTAAGGTAGTAAAACTGGACATGATAAGGGCCTCAAATACTCTATATTACTTTATTTTGGGAGAGGTGAGTATTTTATTCTTTCATTTCAAGTGTTATTTCTCAAATCTTCAGTTGTATGAAATGTGTAACCATTTTGTTACCAACCCACCCGAAACTGCTCCTGGTTTTATGATAAAAAAAATTTTAAAAAAATGTTGTTTTAAAGTGTCCGTATTTAAATTTAAACATTCCATTATAATTTTATGCAAGAATTTCTTAAGTTATGTTCCAAACACCAGCTGGATTATGAAAAAGTTAGTTATTTACTAAATCCTTCCAAATTATACTCTTAGTGGTGTACATTATTGTATTATATATAATGACAAATTTTGAAAAGAAGAAATTAAACAGCTTCACTAATTGTATCAGCATCCTTATCATATTAAATAATCCTTCCAAATTTCTCCTAAAACGGACCAAAACCTTCCTTTGCTGTTTTATTGTGTGTATAATTCTTAAACAAAATTCTCTTTTTTTTTTACTAATTTGGTTATTTTTCTCTTTTTGATCCTAAATTCATAATGCAATAATTACATTTCAGCAATAATTATATTTGTTCAAATTACATCATTAAATCACATCCCTATGAACAACACAAATATGTTGTTACATTTCCAAGACCAGAGCAAGCTTGTGTATTGACTAAAAATAAATCATACCTGCTTAATAATCATTTTGTAGAAAACATGTAATATTAATTCTTTCTTCATTAAGAGTATATTTAACAAAAATATCAATAAAGCAATCTTGATTGTTAGGATTTTTACTAGGAATGTTATTAATTAGTGTACCTGTATCATCAAAAATGACAACAGTTTTATCAATTACGGAGAATGGCACATCAGTTCAAAACGACGGGTGAAACCATTGATAAATTTCTTACCTAAAGACTTTGCTCTTTCTATTTGATTGTAAAATATTTCACTTTAATCTTAACCAAAAAGCCTAGGCTAATAATTTGTAAATGTGATTGTGCATGCCGCCCGCTGAAAATGATGGGTCACAACAATATGTAAGCACATAGACAATTCTACCATAAACAATGACAGCTTTTAAACTTATAACTTGTTTTACTGGTCCACTGCACTATTGGCAAACACAGTGTCCTATCATCAACCTCAACTTTAGAAGGACATCAAACACATACACGAGAATTCAAATATCTTCATTATCAAATACTTTCATGCTGGAAATACTTTCATCATTGAATACTTCCATTCTTTCACTACAAACATATATACTGAGGGCAATTAATATCTTTGAAATAATGTGACACACCAACACCTTTAGTAATGCCAACATTTTCTCCAAAGCAGGTTAGTTTTGAGTTCCTGTGGCATCAATTACTTGGCTGAACAGTTGTTGGTGTATTTGACAATAGTTTAACCCATATTTCTGAGGCTATCCAGCTCCATGACTTTTCATTCATAATACATGTATTTATCATTATTCCAGAAGTTCTTTTATCGCAATATTTATAGTAAAACTGCAAGCTATCACTCACTCCTCTTTTCTTGTTTGCTAGTCAGAGCGGAGTGATAAATACCTCATCTTTCACTCACTTTCCACTCACTCAACCCCTTCTATTCCCACTCTCACTCACATTTGCCTTCAAAGACCGGAGACTATGTAGAGTAGAGAGGGCTCTTAGCCCTGCAGGAGACAAGGCATCCTCTCTAGTGCTGGTGTCACAATAAAATACATCCAGGACATTCTGTAAAGTGGTTGGCGATCAAATGGAAACAATGTAGGGTAGAGAGGGCTCTCTAGTTGTGCCATAGACATGACAACCTTTCTAGTGTTGGTACCACAATAAAATGCACCCAGTACACTCTGTAAAGTTGTTGGCGATAGGAAGGGCCTCCAACCGTAGAAACAAAGCCAAATGAAATGTGCAAGCAAGATGTGGTCCTCCAACTGATCTAGAAGAGCAGTAACTACAAATAAGAATTGTCTTGGATCGAAATGACCCATCCAACACATGCTAACATGGAAAGCAGACATGAAATGATGGTGACGATGGTGGATGCAACATGACCAAATGGTTAAGAAGTTCACTTCACAATCACAAGGTCCCGAGTTCAATCTCACTTAGTGGTAACTTGGACAAGTATCTGTTGCTATAGCCTTGGGTTGACCCAAGCCTTGTGAGTGAAATTGGGTAGGGGGAAACTATGCAGAAGTCCATCAGATGGATTGGATATGTAATTCAAATGTCCAGCCTTGTTGCATACTGCATCATGCTAGTTTTGCCTAAGGATTACATTAAGGGTACACATGCCTGTGGAATACTCAGCCACTTACATGCTAATTCAATGAGCAAGTAGTTCAGGTGGAGATCCATTTACTTACTTTATATAAGGATATATAGGTGCATAGTTCTTTTATTAAATTGTTTTGAATTCATTATCATGCTGGAGCACTATTTCTACTTCTGTAACTAGCTATCAAATGATGCATAATAATTTCATTTTTTTTTTGTTACTGATGAGTAACCAATTTAGAAGAGTCATTAGGGCAACAGATAGAATGCCTTGTGTTATTCATTCTGGCTCACTGCGCTCTGAGTTCAAATCCTGGCAAAGTCAACTTTGCCTTTCATCCTTTTGGTGTAGATAAATAAAGTACCAGTCTAGAGTGGCAAACTAGCAGAATCATTAGAGTGGCAGATGGAATACCTTGTGGTATTAGTTCCGGTTATTTGCATTCTGAGTTCAAATTCCATCATGGCCTACTTGGGTGGTAGACTTAATCCATCACCCGGTTTAACACCACCATCCAGCCATTGGGTGCCTTTAGTGGTGTCCACTATGTTGCAAGAATTTGGGCAGGGTCTTTGGGTCTGAGGATACCTTCCTTCCTCCCTCCCACCAGTCTTGGAGGTCCTGCAAAAGAGTGATGGGCACCGTCTTCTCTCCTGACTAAGCGAAAGAAACAAAACAAAAAACAAGGATTATAACAAAAATACATGTTTACATCTGAATAGCACATTGATGGTGGCATAAAAAGTATGAAATTTGGATTAAAATGCAACAAAACAACTGTGATGAAGTTATCCAATTCCAGCAAGGATAATACATCAGCAGAAGGCCTTTCCTAATGTTGCAGGTACCTGTAGCACTGTACATTAGACACTGGACTGCTATAAATGTTGTAGAAAACCATTTCATTTCTTACATGAAAAATAATTTTTCATGAGAAATCCAATTGTGTTCTATTAAGCCAAATATGCCTTCATTAAGAACAATTCTGGGTCATTTGTAACTACCATTCAGCCAGGGCAACATCAAGTATTCTGCTAGTATATATATATTCAAAAGTAATACCTGATTTCAATTTGAGAAAAAATAAGCAAAACATGTAGTTATTTCAAATCAATTATTTTAATACACAAGCAATACTGATTTTAAGTTTTAAAAGACATGAAAATGTATTTTCAGTGTCTCCACTTTCATTGTTTATAACACATCAAAGTTGACTGGATACATTTTTAGCTGAGAAATTCAGTTTGATTTGTATGATATTGATAATCCATTTTATTAATTCAATATTTCGATTATTTCGATGGTTTGGGAATAAGATTGATCAACTTCTCAAAAATATACCCATTGTGAAATAAGTCAAGAGCATGAAGCATTCAATGATATTATGTAAGGACAGTTTTCACAAAGTCAATCACAAATCTGAAATAGTGAAAAGCTGTTTTATATTGTTGAATATGATTTCAGACACACTTTATGGTAATTATGGAACTTCAAGGACAAACTTGTAATTCTCTTGTTTAATGATTTTATGAAACAAAAATGGTACCAATCTGTATATTATGGTATAACTAAGACACACCAAGACTGTACAGAATGATTACCAATATAAAGGTTCTTTATAGATATTAATAACTCAAAAATAAGATGTGACTCATAAATTGTTTCTTACATAGGCCAACAACCTCAGTAATTGACTGGTACTTTGTTTTATCAACCTTGGAAGGATGACAGGCAAAGTTGACCTTAGCGGAATTTGAACTCAGAGTGCTGTGAGCCAGAACGAATACTGCAAGGTATTCTGTCCGACATGCTAACGACTCTGCCAATTTGTATTCACATGAATGCTTTCATAGCATCATGTAAACATTTTATAAATCCTGTAATGACTGGTCAAAAAATACTAAAAATGGTTTGTGTGTAGCTTATTTATTATGAAATTTACAGGTAAGAAATACAGGTGCTTCAGGTGTTTTCACACAAAAATAGTTCACTTTCACCATATATATATAGTTGAAAGATGCATGTCAATATGGTGATGTGGTACCGTGTGGAACTGTGTCCTACAGGATGTTAAGAGTTAATTAACTATTAGCTTCAGAAATGACAATATCCAGGCTGGTGGTGCTGACAATATATTAACCATTTCCAGACAAATGCCATCATAAAGATTCTTCCTTAGTTTCAGCAGTGATGCTGTTTAAGTAACTGTTAGCTTCAGAAATGACAATATCCAGGTTGGTGCTGCTCTTCATAGTTAGCATGTACAGTGGAGGGTCACCAGCTTTTAACTCTTTGTTGCTTTTACCCTTACATCCGCAAACTTCACCCAGGTGTCGGCCGATGTCAGCTGCACTCACAGAACTATTCCAGTCCTACAACAACAACAACAAGAATTAATACCATTGCAACAACATGTTGTACTCTGTCCTAGTTTAGAACTGGAGAACTCTCTAAGTTACAAGTGACACTACAACCAGCTAATGACCCCCCCCCCTCCTTACTGGACAGTCGGGACACCACTAAATAATTTATCCTCATGTAGTCGGGCCAGTGAGGGCGGCTCTACATGATCACTCAATATGCTGTTAGAAATAGCAGCCAAATCTCCCTCTTACATTTCAGCCTATTGTCTTAAAAAAGGTAAGGATACACTGTATTAATATAGTCCTGGATGCAGGCATGGCTGTGGGGTTAAGAAGTTCAGTGTATTCAACCATGTGGTTCCAGGTTCAATTCCACTATTCCACTGTGTGGGACTTTGGCCAAGTGTCTTCTACCATAGCCTCAGGTTGACCAGGTAGCGGCAAACTGTGCGGAAATCCATCGTGTACACACACACACATATATTTGGGTGTACAAACGGGTGAGAGAGTACTCAAGAGTACATGTGGTAGAGTTTAGTTTTATTTGGTTGAAGCTGATGATTCAGTCTGTTGCTACTCAGAGTTGCTTGGTATGTACAATCTTACACACACACACATTATATACACCCATACATTATATGCACTATCAACACTGCAGTACCCACACCGTTACCCCGACCCCTCACTCTACGAGGGCCTAAATAGGCTATGGGCACTGTCCCTCTCTATAAAGTTAAGAAACTAGGAAACAAAAATATATATTGGCACTACAACCATGTATTGTGACACCAGTCTACTAAATCCTGGGACAGTCAACAACACAGGTAAACCAGGTAGACAGAAAGGTGTACAGCAATTAGTTAATACATCACAAACTTACCTTTGGTGTAGCGATGGCAACCAATAGATTTCTTTTGTGACAAGAGACAGCGATAATTGGGCAGGTAAGATGGAGGTGACGTAAAGCTTTTCTCACCTGTGGAGAGAGGAAAAGATTGAAGTTGACCTTCACATAATGTCTAGTTGACCCTATATGTCTAATTTCTATGGTGTAATGTTGAAGATAGACCAGTGACCCTCCTGGATAAAACACCAAACTATCACAGATGAGATTCACTGAAGATCTGGTACCTACTGGCTAAAAATGGTAGAAAAAGAGGCGATATATAATTCAGTGTTTTGGCCCCAGAGACATAATTAATGTCTTGTAGGACACGGTTCCACACGGTACCACACCATCAAATTGATATGAATCACTGAAATGGCTGTGTGGTTTCGGGTTCAGTCCCACTGCCTGGTGGCACCTTGGGCAAGTGTCTTCTACTATAGCCTCGGGCCGACCAATGCCTTGTGAGTGAATTTGGTAGACGGA
>JAOPJM010142132.1:0-13442 GCA_027124095.1 Muusoctopus leioderma
TTTTCCACTGTAACTTAAATTTTCCATGTAGCTCATATTTTTTAATATAGCAGACAAACAGAAAGCTACTTACATTTTCTCAGTTTCAAGTTCATTTTTCATGACAGCATTTTGCTCCTTAATTGTGTTGTAATCAATCATCTGAGGACAAAATAAGGAATAATGGTTATGTTGTAGGAAGATGAACAAAGTAAAACACAGCTGCCATGAATGATAAAGTAAAAGTAGTAATTTAAAAGTGTGGTGGTGGTTAAAAGGACTAAGTATTCAGGTTGCAGTGTCTGAATAGTGAATATTCTGGTCTACTGACTAATCTGAAGGTGACCAGTTTAGAGTGCTGTTCACATTTCAGGGATTGTGCAACTACTACATACACACACATTCTCGGACACATCCAAAAACAAAACCCAACCACCTGATAGGTAATCCCTCATTCACCAGTACACTACAGCCATTAACTCAGTGAGCTAACTAATGAGCCTATACATGGTCACTCACTCACTTACTACTACTACTACTACTACTACTACTACTACTACTACTAATGAAGAGAACTATCACAATTTCAATGCCATTATTGTATCCTGGTCAAGATGACATTTTCCATCCTATGGTTAAGGATCGGAGTTCTCCTCAGCATACAAGAATGCTTCCAAGCAACCTATATGTAATGCTGGACGAGAATCTGGCAACTTAGTGTTGGAGAGATGTTGAGACCAACACTCAACTGGCCACATGTACAGCTGGCAATAGGTGATAGACTCCTAAGCCCCAAGAATCTTTTAAGGGCCGGTACTTAGCTCTGGTTTCCTGCTGTGAAATGGCTGAGTGATAAATCTTCCCCTGGATAAGACAGGTCTATCACAGATAACATTTCCCCATATGATCTGGTATCCTATTCTTGACAGCTAGGTAAACTGAGCTAATGTAGAATACTAAATAAACCATACATATTGATCTACCCTTAAACAATACATATTGCTCAGTAAATGAAAGCAGATCACATCACAATATTCACATCATAGTTTTTTTAAATAATTTAGTTTTAAGAAGAAGGAAAATGCTCATAGCCTTTTCAGTCTACTCTAAAATAGGAGAGTGGATACAGGCATAGCTGAGTGGTTAAGAAGTTTGCTTCACAATCATGAGGTCCCAGCTTGATTCAATTGCATGGAATCTTGAGCAAGTGTCTTTACCATAGCCTCAGGTTAACTCAAGTTTTGTGAGTGAAATTGGGTAGACAGAAACTGTGTGGAAGTGCATCAGATGGATTGTACCTGTAATTCAAAGGGCCAGTCCTGTCACATACTGTGTTACACTGATTTGGCTTGGGAATTATGTTAACCCTTTCATTACCATATTTCTAATGAAATACACTGCTTATGATTGCCAATTAATTTTGAAAATAATCAAGAATTTGGAGGGATATAGTAAAATAACTAATTTTCTTGTTATTAAGTTGGCATTTGGAATATAACTTAACAAAAAGTTCTAACATACGATTAGAATGGAAGATTTAAATTTAAATATGAACACTTTAAAACAAATGGTTTTTATCAAAGAACCAGGGGCGGTTTCAGGCAGGTTGGTATCAAAAGGGTTAAGGGTACATGTGTATGTGGAATACTCAGCCACTTACATGTTAATTTAATGAGTCGGACATTCAGTTGATCAAACAACTGAGTGCTCATTGTTGAAACCAACAGAGGATCCATCAAGTGGAGTTAGAGAGCTGTGTAAGATTAATATGCTTAATGTTTAGTTTGGACTTGTGAATGTCAGTAGTTGAGAGGAAAATATTGTCATGGTACGGGTTCCAGAGATCTACAGTTCTGGAGAGAAAGTATTGAGTACTAAACTCAATACTTAGCATCATGCAAAACAACACAGTGGAAACAAGGTTTCTGCAATTCAATCTCTGATAAAATTTTTATAATGTGTTTTTATTTTTTATTTTCCAGATTGCTTTCCTTTACAGTTTTCAACAATAGTAATGTGATATCACACACAGTCTCATATATTTTGTAAGAACATCTTTTTCCCAATCCATTTCTTCTTCCACAATAATTCTAGGGTTTCGTATTTAATAAAAGAAAACACTATTAACTATATATCAGTTTGTACAATTGAGAAAAGAGATCTTCTGTGTTGGAAGTAACAAAGATATTTTATTTTTCAGAAGCCATATTAATGTTATTCTGACTTTAATTAATGAAGGCTTACTGATTAATGACAAGACAATCAAGTTGTTGAAAGCTTTCTGTCTGCTAAATTCTACAAACTACATGTTCAGCTACTTCTTCATATACAGTTACAATTACTTCAGTTATCCAAAGTTGTAAATTATCAACCTTTTCAACCCCAGTAGCTGATATATCACTGATATTTGAAAGAACATATGCATTAGCAATTGATTGATAACTTGTTTTTTTGGGGGTTTTTTTGTTAAATTTATAAAAAATAGTAGATTCCCACATACACAGAATCCTTCTATGATGAATGTTTTGAAACTTTGTTTTCTCTGAGAATTGAGATATTTATGCTGATGACAATCAGACAATTAATAATGAAGAGGACAATGACACTGGTGACAACAGACAATCACTATGCCTCCAGTATGTGCATAGTGTACACAGTGTTCTTGCAAGCAACCACTTTTTTATGTGCACTTTCTGATTTTTTAAACAAATCTTTTCCTATTATACCATTGTAATGGCATAGAAATGAAAGTTATCAGTTGAAAATGATATAAATTTTGAATCAGAAAGAGATCCAGATAAAATTGGAAGTGATGGAGATGTTTAAAGATCAGGATGATGGAAGAGAAACAACTTTGGTTGAAATGATAGTGATGAAAATATACTGGGACCTGGGTCAGCCAACAAATGACAAGGTCAGGACTGAAAGGGTAAATTTTACCATACTGTTATTTTAATCCTCTTCGCCACCAAGGAATGTAAGTTCAAATCTACTTTTGTATTAAATATAAAATGGAAAAACTGAGAGATTTTTAAGTCTTTAATAAAAGCAATAACTATAAACACTTTTAAGAATAACATCAAAATAATACGAGAGAATTAAAAAAACAAAAGATTTTTGGAGACATACATCACGAAGTTTCGCATTCAAGAAATCATTATGTTTGGTTGCCGATATTTCTTTGTGTCGAGCCTCTTGAAGTATCGTCTAAATTAGGAAAAAAAAAAAAGAATAAGAAGTAATGCTGAATTCTACAATATGTCTTCATAATGTAAAACAGTGTGTTGAAAACGATGGTGCTTCTGTATGAAATTTTTTTCATTTAAGGATGGTGGATTGGCTGAATCGTTAGCTCAAACCCCGCCGAGGCCAACTTTGCTTTTCATCCATCTGGGGTCGATAAACAAAGTACCAGTCAAATATTGGCTCGATTTACTCGACTTACCCCTCCCCTAAAAATGTCTGGCCTTGTGCCAATATTAGAAAGAATTTATGAAAATGCTAGTTAGCTAAACAGTATTAAATAAACCAAGTAAAAAGGAAAACAGTGTGGTATTTTGGACTGCCATACATAGAATAAAAATCTGATGTTTTAACCATTTTGTGGCACCACTCCTAACAACAATTCAGTGTCCCTGCATTCAACTTAGTTTTCAAAATAATCAAGAATTTGGAGGAATCTAATAAAATAACTGTAACTTTTATATTTATTGGAACATTAAACTGATATTTGGAATATAACTTGTTAAATAATGGTTCTCACATAAAACTATGACAGAATTTTAATCTACTCAAATCTTACATATTATCATTGATGTAATAATGAGATTTTGGTTGGGGTTTTTAATGTAAGTATAAACATTTTAATATGGATGACTTTGATCGATGGGTATCATACGACACCAGAGGGTGGTTTCAGGTAGGATTAATATACCCAGATCTTAATACTGGAAAACAAAACCTCAAAACTTCAAAACTTCATAAACATTAATTGCAAAACCTGTTTAGCACAAAAGAAAGAAAAGAGAAAATTAACTTAATCAGAAATTAAGCCTAAAATAATTTATATTTCCAGCTTTGTTTCATACCTCCAACTCATTAATTCTGGTGTATTTTCTGTCATTATCTTCCTTCATTAATTGAAACTTTTCTCTTTCTTCTTTGGTCCTTAATTCATTGACTGTCAACAAAACAGAAAGAGGTGATGTGAGGCTGTTTCTTAAATACTGGTCATCTATTCATGTAACCACTACAGGCTAGTACTACCTTAATGCAAGCACCACCATACTATCACAAGCCAACGAGGTCACTTGACAAGCCAGAAATAGCAGCTAAATTAAATCATACCCTACTGTCTTAAAAAAGTAAGGACGCATTGGATAATGCGGTCCTAGATAAACAGTGTTAGTAAAAAAAAACAAAAAACGATGGGATGGTCATACGTGGAATACTTTTGATCATAGGTCTCCTGGATTAGGGATAACCTGGGTTAAACAACAACAATGCTATATACTATCACTTAGCTACATCCTGCCACCACACTAACAATTGGCCTTGTATCTAAGAAAGACATCAAATACTATACTATTGATTAAAGATCTATTTTATATCAACTCGATTTCAATGTTTCAATTTTAGCAACTTCATTTATCTTACATTGACCATGGGGAAGGCATGAAGATCACACACTCACATTTCAACTACTTTATAAACCTAGGTGGGTGGGGGTGGAGTGCAGACAATTGTATCTGACATTTTACTTCACTTATGCCACTAGTGTGAAAGAGCGGATGGCCAAGTGATGAGGGTACCAGACAACCAACCAAGAGCTCAGCAGTTCATGTCTTGTCACTGCCGCTGCCTTGTGTCTACAATCGAAGCAATTAGCTCGCAAACAGCCCAGTCCACCTAGCTCTAAGCAGGTACCACAAAATAGTCGATCACTGTAAACAGCAACAATGACATCCCACAGGAAAAGTTATCTGCTAAAGACCATTTGTTCACTATGACCACCACTCCTCTCCCCACACCACCAGGTTTTAACATCGGTCCCCTGAAATCTTGGCACGGAAAAGATGATTAGCAGAGCTTAGTTGTTGTTGTTGTTGTTTAGCCCCAGGTATGTCCCGATCCAGCAGACCTATAATCAAAAGCATTTTAGCTGTGACCATCCCATCTTTTTTTGTTTTGCTTTTTAGGTAGTGTGCATCTAGGACTACATTATCCAATGTGCCCCTCCCTTTTTAAGACTGTAAGGAGTGATTTGAGGGAGATTTGGCTGCTATTGCTAACAGGTGAAGTGACTACGTAGAGGCTCCCTCCTTGGTTCAAGAGACTCCCTCTTTGGCTCATGAGGCTCCCTTGTTGATTCACAAGATTCCTTCTTTGGCTCGAGAAGCTCTTTCCTTGACCCAAGAGGCTCTATCCTTGGCCCGAGAGGTTCCCTATCACTATTGTAATATATTGCAGTGAATTGGCAGAGTTGTTAGAGTGTCAAATAAAATGCCTTGCGGTATTCGTTCTGGCTCACTGCACTCTTGAGTTCAAATCCCGCCAAGGTCAGCTTTGCCTTTCATCCTTTCGGGGTAGATAAATAAAGTACCAGTCTAGGACGGTGGACTGGCGGAATCGTTAGAGCATTGGGTGGGATGCCTTGCGGTATTTGTTCTGGCTCTTTGCGTTCTGAGTTCAAACCTCGCTGTGGCCTACTTGGGTGGTAAATTTAATCCGTTGCCCAGTTTAACACCACCATCTGGCAGCACCTTGGGTACCTTTAGCAGAATCAACTCTGTTGCAAGCATTCAGGCCAGGTTTCCGGTTTGAAGATAACTTCCTCCCTCCTTTCCTTGACCCAAGAGGCTCTATCCTTGGCCGCCCGGAGGCACTGAAAAAGGGTGATAGGCACTGCCCTTTCTTCCTGACTAATCAGTAAAAAAAAAAAAAATTGTAACTTCCTCCCACATGGCTTGGAGAAGAATCATCTTTGACAAGCTGACTTGCTGTAACTGAACTACATAAAGACAAAGTTATGACCCTGTAAATACAAAACATTACGAGAGGATTATAATAAAAAAAAGACGGCATTAACCCTTTCACTGCGTAATTAAATTTGGGGGTGTGTCCACTTCTCGCAGCATAATGAGAAGTGTTTTTCAAGGCCGTAGGGTAAATCCGCTTCCCGCAGCAAAAGGGTTAAGATAGAAACTTATTTTTCTTTTTATAAGTTAGTTAACTCTTAACGTCCTGTAGGACACAGTTCCACACAAGGTACCACCGCATCATCAAATTGATATGAATCAATGAAGTATATATATGGTGAAAGAGAAATATTTTTGTGTGAAAACACCTCAGGTACCTGTGTTTATTACCTGTATATTTCATAATATATAAGTTGCAAAATCCCTATTTTTAGGCATTTTCTGCTCGATCATTACAGATGTTAGAACATTTTCAGCAGGATGTTCAGAGTTAAAGGAGGACGGACAGAGTCTAGGATATTTGCAGTATTTCAAACTCATGACTCAGAGTGGTGAGTTTCAACTTCAAATGTAGGTCAATGTATGCAGAGTGTGTGGGGGTGGGGGTGTTCCTGAGGGTTGTAGTTCTGGGAAGGAAGGAAGGAAGGATTGGACAAAAATGTTTACTGCGGGATCTGGGAGGTAGGATCTAGCAGGGGTGATGAGAGGAGGATAAGTGTGTCAGGTGGGCTAGGGTGGCAGGCGTGTTGTAGTAAGAGAGAGAGAGAGAGAGAGAGAAAGAACAGTATGGCTGGGAGCTTATGGCTGAAGTATGTAGGTGAGTAAATACCTTTAATCTGAGCCTCTCTGGTATCCATACTTTGAGACCTCTCCAAAAATTTGTTTTGTAAGTCAATCTTAAATCTGCAAGAAAATATGGAAAAAGAAAAAGAAAATAAATTAAAATAAAGGAAGAAAGAAAATGCAGAAAAAAAAATGAAAACATGTTAAAAGAAAATATAAAAAACATGAAAAAAATATCAATTTCAAACATAAATAAATAAATATGTGCTAATAAGGAACCCTCTGCATGGTCACTTGACCTGCTTAAAATAGCAGCCAAATCTTCCTTAGATCACACCTAACTGTCTATAATATATTGGATAATGTTGTCTGAAATGAACTATGTCTGAAACGATGGAATAGTCATGGCTCAAACACCATTGATCAGAGGACTGCTCAATCAGGGTTGATCTGTGGGCTAAAGAACAGTAATACAATACAAATATAGAAAAACATGTTTACATTTTTTAAACAAAGCTACAATCATCACCATCATCATTTTACGTCCGTTTTCCATGCTGGTATGGGTTAGACGGATGATTTCGTCCTCCATCGATTCCAATTGGAGTCACCACTCTCCTAGACGGGTCGGGGAACCATGCCTCACTCATACACTTCATTTGGCTTGGTTTCTACGGCTATCACCAACCACTTTACAGAGTGTACTGGGTGCATTTATCGTGGCACCAACACTAGAGAGGTTGTCATGTTCACGACACAGCTAAAGAGCTCTCTCTACCCTATGTTTTTTTCCGTTTGAATGCCAACCACTTTACAGAGTGTACTGTGTGAATTTTATCGTGGTACCAAGACTAGAATCCTCTCTACCCTTTGTAGTCTCCATTCAGCCACCAACTATTTTGTAGAGTACACAGGGTGCATTTTATCCTGGCTCCAGCACTAAAAGAGTTCTCTCTGCTTTACATAGTCTCTGTACAATGAGAGTAAGTGTGACCTGAGAAAGTGAACAGGTGAGCAGTGGACGAGAGATTGTGAAGGAAAGAGTGTGTGGGTACACACACACACATATATATAGTATATGTGGAAGAAGATAAAAACATGAAAACTGGGGTTCAATTCTAAGTTTATCAACAGTTCGTCCTCGGTAGCATAGGGGTCAGTATCCATGCCTGTTACACAGAAGATTAGGTTTTGATTCCCCACCATGGATTAAAGATTATGAGCGAACGGGCGAGCCTCTAATTGGTTGCTTGACCCTTCAAAAATAGTAGCCAAATGTCTCTCTCAAATCACACCCTACTGTCTTAAAAAGAGAGGGACATATTGGATGATGTAATCCTAGATACATGATGTCAGAAAGAAAGAAAAAAGCAAACAAGATTGTCATAACTGAAATGGTTTTTATCATTGGTTTGCTGGATCAAGGCTGACCTGAACTAAACAACAACATGTTAATCAAAATAATTTCAATTTAATTACATAAAGAAAAATTTATAAATAAGTAAATAAATAGTAAGAAAATAAATGAAAAATATACTTTCAATAAATTATTTTATGTCAGCCAAGACATCTAATATATTTGATTTTACATATATTTTTTAATATCTTGAATTTTTATACATTTTTCATAAATATTTACTATTTAAATTCTTTAATCTACTATTTTGTAGCTATGTATATTAACATAAATATGTGCTTTTCTCACACATATTTTCATATTTACATGTGCATTATTGCCTTGCCTTTGTGGGAAATAAATTTATTATTATTATTATAAATTAGCAGAGTCGTTAGTGCATCGGACAGAATGCCTGGCAGTATTCGTTCTGGCTCACTGCGCTCTGAGTTCAAATCTGGCCGAGGTCAACTTTGCCTTTCATCCTTCCGGGGTCGATAAAATAAAGTACCAGTAAAGTACTGGAGTCGTTGGCCTTGTGCCTATGCTAGAAACAATTATTATTATTGTGTTTGAGACATATGTGTTTTGTCTTGCTCACCCAATATCATGGATTTTCATTAAGTGAAATTACATGGAAAAATATTATTTAATGTGGAACCACTACATAGAGGTAGGAATTTAGTTGTTTGCATTATTTTTTCTCCATTTTGGGGAAAAAAGACTTTAATTTGCAAAGAAAAATTTTCTTTTTCATTCATAAAGTAACAAAATGGCTATGCTACGCGATACCCACCTCCAAACAAAAATTTGAATGTAAACAAACATGTTTTTACAGACAGTAAACAGGAAAAAAAACAAAAAAAAACAAAAATTCAATATCTCAACAGAATACACATTTCATAACCAGAAAAATAATAATGATTTTATGACAGAAAACAGCATTATTTTGAACAGTGAATTCAGCATGCACACACACACATATGAACGCATAGGTATATCTTCTTATTGTTGTTGTTTCTCAGTCAAGTTTGTTTGTGGATTGTCATGCGTGTCAGCGTTTAGAGTCATTTAATAGGCGGTGGTGGCGGTGGGGGGGGGTTGTTGTTCCATTTGTATTTTCTATTGAGAGAGTGAGTGAATTGTGTTTCTTTGATACATATAGCTTCTTTGATTTGTCTTAATGTTGGATCGCATTGGTGTATCGAGAGAATTTTTATTTCTATTTCTATATTCTCTATCAAACTGCCATGTTTTTCTTTGGTATGTTGATAAAGTACTGATGTAGGTTTCTTTTTATTTTCATGCTCTTGTGGTGTTACTTCTCTCATGTTGGTAAAATGAGAGCGGTATCACCAAAAGAGCATGAAATACAGAAAAAAATCCTTAATGCCCATATGGGAACGTGGTGTAACATACTGAAACCCGGAAAGCAGGCAGCCAATAACTTCCAGGCCGCAAACAATGATATACCCACACTAGATGGACTCAGAAAAGACCATAAATCTACCCCTGATCCCGTTGCTGGACTGCCAACCCGACCAGTTTGCAGAGTTAATATCTCCAACAACTATAGGCTATCTTACTTCCTTTCGAAAATCATAGGCCTGCTGATTGAGATGTCTCCGGATGTCTGCAACAGTACAGAAGATCTCCTCAGCAGAATCGATAACTGCAACAATACTTACAACCTTACAGGTGGCATAATAGGTAGCATGGATATGGTGTCTCTATATCCATCTATCGACATTCATTTTGCTGTGGAGAAATGCGTGGAAATAATTTGCGAGAGTGAAGTGATATTTCGCGAGGCAGACACCAACGAACTGGGACTCCTCCTTAAACTGACATGTGACAACGACTATCTAAATAAATATGACCTAAAAAGATTTTGCCCCACCAGGCCGGAGAGAGGCAGACCACCGACCATTACCTCAACAATAAAGAAGTCCCCCATCAAACAGTGGAATTGATGGACCAAATCTACACAAACTGCAGAGAACGAAGATCAATTGAGAAAAATGATCGCTCATGCGGTGGGTGCCAGCATTAAAACGATACTGAAAAGACATATATTTAAATTTAACAATAAATTATATATCCAGGAAAAGAGGGGCAGCTATTGGTGTCATTATCGCTGGTGATGTGGCCGACTTCCTTATGGTATGGTGGGACAAACGACTTAGACAGATTTTTATAGATAAATCAGTAACACTACTTATGTACTCATGATACGTAGATGACATAAACCTCGTAGTTAGAACAACATCACAAAATAATACCCTAGAATTAGAAGAGAGTACCATGGAGGGCATCAAGCAAATAGCCAACTCCATCCACCGGAGCATCAAAGTGACAATTGACTACCCTTCCAAACACCCCAACAATAGACTGCCTGTCCTAGAACACTGATTAGAAACTATAGGTAAATAAAGTACAAATTCTCCATTTGCACTACACAAAACCCATGGTCAACCGGAGCTCTGCTATATCAGGAAAAAAACGAAAATAAACATCCTGATAGCGGATTTGTAAGAGTTATGAGAAACGTATCTCGCATGTGTCAACCCTGTGAACTGAAAAAGCATACTCAACATTTCATCCACCGCATTCAGCAAGAAAGAATCATGAAAAAAATTGGAAACCCTCATTAACAACGATGCGAATGGAGTATGCCTTATGTATAGGAGCAAGTTCTGGAACAGATTAGAAAGATTAAAGAAGAAACTAGGCGAAGCATACACATGGCATGATAGGAACAAATTCCAGTGCGTAATGTTTATTGATGCTACTTCCAGACGGGAACTAGCTTATAGATTTAGGAAAACTTTAAGGGAAATGAAACTTAGGATTCAGGTAGTAGAAAAACAAGGCAGAACTATCAAATCACTACTAATCAGGAGGACATGTCCTTTCGCAAGAACACGCTGTACCGATAACAACTGCATAGTCTGCAAAACAAATCCACATATAAACTGCAAAACTAGGGGTGTAGTATACCAATTAGGTTGCATGGAGGGACAACGTAGAAACGCTACCACAATTTATATAGGGTAAACGGCGTGTAGTATAGGAGAAAGAATGAAGGAAGATCGGTACGAATTCAGAGAAAAGAAACCTACATCAGTACTTTATCAACATACCAAAGAAAACCATGGTGGTTCGATAGAAAACATTGAAATAGAAATACAAATTATCTCGATACACTGACGAGACCCAGCGTTAAGACAAATCAAAGAAGCTACGTATATCAATGAACCACAATTAACTGAAACTCTTAATAGAAAATACGATTGGAACAACAACAATCCCCCCCCCCCACATCGCCTAATAAATGACTCTAAACACCGACATGCATCACAACCCACAAACAAACTTGACCGAAGTCACTGAGTATGGAGAGAAATAGATCCAAATTTCAAAATAAAAGAATAAAAAAACACGAACGCACGCGCACGCACACGCATACACACACACACACACACACATACACACACAAACACAAACACACACACACACACACACTATGCAGAGCAAAATAAACCCAAAGTGCAAAGTTCAACAAAACAAAAACAATAACGAACAAACCCACGCCTATGCACACACACACCACGTGATGTAAAATAAGTCCAAAGGCCACAGTTTAACACAAAAACAATAACAACCAAACCCAAGAACGCGCGCACAAACACACATACCATGTGGATTAAATAGATCCACAGTACAAAGTTCAACTCGACAGCAAAAACAAAAACAATGAAAAAAACAATAATAACCAAATCCACGCATGCGCGCACAATAAAAAACCCAATAATAACCAAATCTATGCATACGCACACATTCACACATACACACACACACACACACACACACACGCACACACAGACACACATAACATACATCATATACACACACACACGTGCTCATAACATACATTATACATATATATACATATATACAAGGGTTGTACAGAAAGTAATGCAAAAGTGGGCATAGCATTTTTTATAACTGATATAGGTCGTACAAATTGCACATGTTGGTAGAGTAACTCGTCCTCTGTAATAACTCTTCTTTCTGTTATTCTTCATTGCAGGAAAATAATGGCTTCCAAGCAGAAGCAACCTGCCGTCATTGCGTTCTTGACGAAGGAGGGGTGCAGGCTGTCCACCATCCACAGAAGGCTACAGGTTGTTTACAGAGATGCAACCATTGACAAGAGCAATGTGCACAGATAGATTAAAGAAGGGGAAACCAGCATTGAAGACAAACCATGCAGTGGGAGACCATCAACTGTGACCACTGACACGAATCGCCAGCGAGTGGACGAATTGATTTGCACGGACAGACGTGAGCTTACTGCACAACTGGACTGTGGTCACAATGCATTACAGAAGATGGTGGAAGACTTTGGTTATCGGAAAGTGTGTGAAGAAAGTGGGTACCTCGGCAGTTGACAGCCGATTTGAAGGAGAGAAGGGTGGAAGTCTGCTCTGATCTGCAGGAAGCGTTTGAAGCTAATGAAGACAAGTTTTTTCCCCGATCTGGTGAGAGGGGATGAAACGTCGGCGTATCTTTTTGATCCGGAAACGAAAGCTCAGTCCATGGGATGGCGTCACTCTCTTCTCCAAGACCTAAGAAGTTCAAGAGCCAGTGATCTGCACAGAAAGTCATAGTGACTGTTTGGGGGGATGACAAGGGCGTCATTCTCCTTGATTTTCTGGAACGTGGCTGTACCGTGAACCGCGAACGGTACATTGAGACACTCAAAAAGCTTAGAGAAGCCATTAAGAGGAAGAGACCGAACAATAATCTGAAAACAATCCACATTCACCATGACAATGCGTGACCACACACATGTTTAGCAACAAATCAGGCAATCGGTAAATTGGGCTGGTCAGTGGTCCCCAATCCACCGTACGGCTCGGATCTGGCGCCCTCCGACTTCCACCTGTTCGGTCCAATGAAGGACAGTCTTCTGGGACAATGATTTGATGACACAGGCACAGGTGAAAGTGTCTGTGAAGAAGTGGGTACAACAGTGCACACCTGAATATTTTCAAAGAGGATTCGAGAGTTGGGTTCATCGATGGCGCAAATGCATCGCTTGTGATGGAGACTATGTTGAATAGTACCTTTGTATAGAGGAAGAGTTACTCTACTAGCATGTGCAATTTGAACGACCTATGTCAGTTAATAATACAGTTATGCCCACTTTTGCATTACTTACAGTACAACTCTCGTATACACACACACACACACACACACACACACACACACACACACACACACACACACACACACACATA
>JAOPJM010142333.1:1802-13439 GCA_027124095.1 Muusoctopus leioderma
CTTCTTGGGGAGCCAGGTGTTGTAGTAGAATCTATATGTCTTGAGATTCTCTTTAGATCCTTAAGACCAGGAACTAAACTATGAGATCAATGTTTCTAAATTTTCGAAGATTAATTGTGATAAAAAGACTTTTATAGTGCAATTTCTGTTCTGAGGACTTCACTTAGAATCCACATTACTTTTAAAACATAAAACAATGTCAACATAACCATGAATCCTTAAACATGTAGCCATATATCTAATTCAGACAATTCTACACTAGTTTTTCTGTCCTCTATTTCTTCAAAGCCTTCCTAATGGACCTGCCAATCATGAATTATATTAATCTTCTGGGGGTGATTCTTTTTTCCCCTCTCACTCTCTTTGAATTGGCTATGTTGCATCATGAAAAGGGTCATGGGGACCAACCAGTCACAGCGTCCCTTTCCCCAGAAATGTAGAAGGGTTGAGTGAGGGGCTAGCAGCCTCTTCTCATAGAAAAACTCATGATATGCAGCTGGAACTGTCCAAGGACAGACCAATGGACAATGGGACAGAAATAAATAAATAAATTGTGATTCAGTTTTAAGAACCATTAAAATGTTTGATCAGAACCAACTGAAATATGTGTCAGTCTGCAATTCATTTAAACTAGAAATTGATACCACATGCAAATATTTTGACTGTGTTTGACTATTGACATTGTTGAGTCAATCTTGCTGTTCTTTAATAGGAAATTTAATATCCACAGTGAATACAATCTTGTACCTCACCCTCTCTAGTCTTGGAAAACATGCAACTAAAACCTTCAAAGTCTCTACAAATGCTAGCCAGCCTCACTATTACTGTTGATCTCACATTCATAATAGAGCAAAAACTACATCTCAAAGACTAACCTTCTTCATGGCCAGAAAATACTTCAACTCTCAATTGTAGCTGACCCTCTACAAAGCTCAAGTGAGATCTATAATAGAGTATTGCTCAAACATCTGGGATGGTGCTGCATCCAAAACAAAGCCATCTGCCTGACTGGCAAGGGTCACACACCAATACACTTTAACCTCACTCTGCTTTTTCTGCTGCTACTACAACAGCCCCTGCTCCTTAGAACTAGCTAACTGCATACCACCTCCACCCAACACATTCAGTTCTCCTTCTCTCATCACCCATTTTGTTACCCCTTCTCAAGCCCCACACTAACTATTTGGTCAAATCCTCCCTTACTGGAGTGTCAAGTCTTTGGAGTTCCTTTCCTGCATGTTTTTCCAGTATTGTTGACTTACAGATGTTCAAGGTAAACCTCAACTTCACCAGTCTCAGAGAGTCTGTGATGGCCACAATCCCTTCCTTCTGGTTAAACTGTAATAAACAAACAAATATTGAGTTGTATTTAAACCTATTTTCTGTGATACCAGCCATATTCCACTGAACTCAGCATAAGTCTTACCGATTAGTTTCTCAGTGTTATATGTACTATCTCATTAGTTTCTTAGTTTCTGCAGTCTCCACTATGATTCACCTGTACTGACAGTTGTTTTTACAAATTTATACAATATTGAAACCTTACTCATCAATATTTTCCAATTAGGGATTAATTTTGTATAAATTTGGGATCAATTAACCCATGGTTGTTTTTCAGTGCAACTATGGCTATGATCAGTGTAAATCATGGTTGTGTTCAGTTTAACTATAGTTGTGTTTCATGTCACTATGGTTGGGTTCAGTGTAACCAATGGTTGTATTCAATATAATTATGATGGTGATCAGTGTAAACTATGGTTGTGTTTAGAGTTAATCATGGTTGTTCAGTGTAACCATGACTGTTCAATATAACCCATGGTTGGGTTCAGTGTAACTTATTGTATTCAGTGTAATGGTGATTGGGTTCTGTGTAATGCATAGTTGCAGTCAGTGTAACCATGGTTATGATCTGTGTAAATCTTGGTTGTGTAACCCATAATTGTATTCAGTGTAACTATGGTTGTTTTCAGTGTGTTTACTGAAACAATTTGTATGTTACTAGGCATTTTCATGATTTTGTGTTCAATCAGTTTACAAATGCAAATATGCAGTTTTTTTTAGACAAAATAAGCAAATGACTTTCAAATGACTCTTGCAATAACCTGAAGTTTTTCAGGATATTTTGTAAAATTGCTATTAACCTTGGCACACTCACTCTACTCTTAAGTGCAGAAGCTGGTTCAAATACTCATTTTCTCGCTGATAGATGAGCAATTTCATCTTGAATACATTGATATCATTTACTAAACTACAAACCAATTTGTTCTTGCCCCATAGTTTCAAATTTAGATCAGTGAGATGATTGGTTATATCAAATAAATATGCTAAATCAAATAGCCAGTTGTTATCACATAAAGGGCTTTCATCAGGCAGCTCATTTTACTCTTTTAGAAAATCCTGAACAGTATTTTTCAGTTTCAAAAATCTATTCAGAACCTTTCCTCTAATGGAGTACAAGATTGCCATATTCCAAAACTATAATTTTGCAATATTCTGAATTCTCATTTGTTTAATGATCTTATTCTAATTTTATTAACGCATTTCATAACATGTTGCAAGTTTAATGTTTTTCCACACAATGTCTCGATGTATAATGCGATGATCTAAAACGTTTTCTGACAAAGTTGTAGTCCCAACGGTATTTGGTTATGTCCCTTAAAATCCAGATCGACTTTGCTTTCTCTTCTATGGAGGTTGATAAAAATAAGTACCAGAAAAAGTACAGGAGTTGATATAACTGACAAAAACTTCAGCATGGCCACAATCCTATGACTAAAACCATTAAAAGAATCTACATGATCAGTCTTATTAAGATTATAATTTTCCAGGCTATTAGCCTGATCTTTAGAGTGTATAGTTACATTACAATATCTATATCCACACTATATTTGGAATGTATAGTTACATTACAATATCTATATCCACACTATATTTGGAATGTATAGTTACATTACAATATCTATATCCGTTTCAATTAGTTCAATCTCCTATTGCTACAACATGTCTTATTCCTAGGTAGGTGATATGAATCCAGGTATTAGACACCTGATGACAATCGGAGATTAACAGATTGAAATGTAGTGTATATATAAATACATGCTCTAAAGATGAGGTTACTTGTCTGAAAAATTATAATCTTATTAACAACTACTCATCTCAGAACATTTGACAACCTCCAATTTTGCATATTCATATGTCACACTACATATTGATTGGTTCAGTCCATAATCATCTTCAGATACTCTACACTAGACACACACATGTCCCCAGGCTTGAGTTGAACACCGCAATTGGAAATAAAGATTGTAGTTCAAGCCAGGTCTAAGATGATGTATACTCGTAAATACAGGTTACCTGAAGATGATCAGAAACTGAATCTAGCGAAATGTGGTGTGGTAGACAAATACACAGAAGATAGTCCGGCTTTGTGGGAAGAAATAAACAACAGCCTACCACCCTCAACAACTAGAGAAATGGCAGCAGTGAACAGCTGTCATCTTATGCAGATGTAGGGGGTCTACGTGGAAATGCCTTAATCAACTGAGAACTGGAGCTGGCAGAGACAAGGTGACACTCAACAAATAGAATATGGTGACTGTGGCACAGAACCACAAACTATGGAACACCTGTTGAGATGCCCCCTAATGCTAACCTTGCAATGACGATGCAGAGAAATATGTTCAGCTTTGGGTGAAAAAAAGTTAAGTGGACTCAATCAAAAGAAATCTGAAGAATTTCAGTTGTTATAGTAATAATTTATCTCAAATCTGAAGACCTTTAAAACAAAACAATGTGTTGTATAATAAATTAACTTTAAATACTTTAATAATTAACAGAAATGTAACAATTGAGTATTTAATAAAATAATTCTTTTGTTTTGATATTGATTTCTTACCTGGTTAGAGGGAAAGTAATTTTAATGAAAGGGGAAGGAGGTCATTTTAACATAAGTTTGTTGTTTAAAATCTGATGTACTTTAACACTTCATTAGATACATGTATCATTCAATGGTGTTCAGACTATCTTGGAGTACTTGATAAACCAAAACACAAGTATTACTTATTTCCAAGAAGAACAGATATATACTTCACTATTAATGAACAACTCCTAACTTAAAACTCCTTTGCAACACATATCTGTCTTGGACAACTGTTGACCCTCTACAGGGCCCATATAGACTACCATAGATTGACATATATAAGGTATAAAACACATAGTAAGCTCTGAAGAAAATGAGTTGACAGAAATAGCATTAAATACCTTTCTCTACTTCTGGGATTGACTTTGCCCTTTATCCCTACAGGGATCAACAAAATAAATTAATGTAATATACTGATATTTAAATACCAGTAATATACTAAAATTGATTTCGTTTCCAACAAAAGTTGGTCTTGTGCCTAGTCCCTACCAATATGCAGACTAACACAATGATTAGTTTATTCTCTGGTTGATTAAACCAAATGAACATTGTTTTCATTCTTAGATGTCCATATCTATGGCCCAACCAACTCTCCACATTTCAAAGCACTTTATTAAATGTTCAGACTTTGCTAGTCATTTTGCCTCTGGGTATCTGGCTAACAGCCACAGTGTTTTCCCTTCTGCAGTGGTTTGGACATCACTAGTTATGTTGTGAAACCTGCAAACACGAGCCACTAGGTAGCTGACACAGCAGTATATGAATGTGAGGAAGAGAAAATTGCAATGGTTTGGACATGTGATAGTAATGGAAGATATGAGGAGTGAAAATATACTTTGTGCTATTTAATGATAAATGAAGAGAATATATATAGATATGGCAAGGAAGATGTGGATTAAAGTGGTCAGAATTAGACTCACACAGGAATTGACAAAGGACAGAGATAAGTAGAAAGAAGTAACACTGTAGAATTGTCCAAACCAAGCCAGCATGGAAAAGGATGTAAGGCTGAAGATAATGATAACAAATCATTGTATAATGGAAGGTTTTGTATAGAATCATGTTTCAATCTTCAACTTTAACTGGAGATACTGAAAATAAGAAAGATATATCCTGTCAGATACAACATACTTCAAACTAAACACTAATCATAATAATTTCTTGCCATCCTCCCACAACCTCCATACCATGAGAGCCACATTGGACCAGGAGCCCTCCCATCACCGCTTGGACTAAGAATTAAAGAAGAAATTTACATTAGAACTAGTCACAAATCTGAATACTGAAACACTTGGTAATATTCCAACTATTGCTTTTAATACCAGATGATTCTTAGGGTCACCTTAAGCATTATAAATTCCTGTCCCAATCATATTCCAAATTCTTGTCTGATTTAATTAGCATTACATTGAATATGTGTTAATAATTTGTTTGATAGTATAACTTGCCACAGCATACTGATATAACAAGATGTATCACATGTTCTGAATGTTATCTGTCCAATAAGTGCAGTAATTAGGGTGTCAAAATTGATATGAAAATCTTTGACAGTTCAATACTGACTAGAGTATGCTTTAAAATGTTATTAATGACTAATGAATAAATTCTGTATATGAAAGCCATTCTAATTGGAGTCAAATTCTATATATGACAACAGGCATGGCTGCGTGGTTAAGAAGTTCGCTTCGCAACCACGTGGTTTCAGGTTCAGTCCCACTGTGTGGTACCTTGGGCAAGTGTCTTCTACTATAGCCTCGGGCCGACTAATGCCTTGTGAGTGGAATTGGTAGACGGAAACTGTGCAGAAGCCCATTGTATATATATATATATGTGTGTGTCTGTGTTTGTCTCCGTATTTGTCTATTTGTTTATCTCCCGTACCCTAGCGGTTCGGCAATAGAGACCGATAGCATAAGTACTGGGGTGATCTGATTGACTAAAACCCTCCAAGGTGGTGCCCCAGCATGGCCGTAGTCAAATGACTGAAACAAGTAAAAGAATAATAGCTACACGGTTCCGGGATCTATCCTACTGCGTGGCACCTTGGGCGAGTGTAGAATGAAATTGGTACATGGAAACTGAGCAGAAGCCAGCCTGTTGTGTATATATATGTGTGTTTGTCTCCACAAAGTCTTCATTGTTGACATCACTTAATCTACCAGTGCATGTTGTTTATGTCCCACATAAACAATACATCCTGCAACTTAACAGATTGATGGGTGAAGATCGGTGGGAAAACTATCTTACTTAAAAAATAAGGGCTGGCAGCAGGAAAGGCATCCGGTTGTAAAATGCTGCTCTCCGAAGCATTCGGCTTAGTTTCTACAGCTGGTTGCCCTTGCTATCGCCAACCATTTTACTGAGTGTATTTTATCATGGCACCAGCACTAGAGAGGTTGTCGTGTTTGCAACGTGACTAAAGAGTCCTCTCCGTTCGATTACCAATCACATTATAGAGTGTACTTGGTGTATCTCATTGTGGCATCAACACTTGAGAAGATACCTTGTCTCCTGCAGGCTAAAGAGTCCTCTACACTGCATAGTCTCTATTCTTGAAGGCAAACGTGAATAGGTGAGTGATCACTAATTTTATATAAAATTATAGAGAAATTGTTTGTGAGTGGATGAAAATATTCATGCATTGTCAGATGCCATGACTTCCCCCACCTTCCTTGGCAGCCACTTTGGTTCATTGTTAACGTTGTTGTTTAGCCCTTGGTCAAATCTGATTTTTGCAGACCTATGATCAAAAGCATTCCAACCATGACTATCCCACCTTTCAGTAGTCATCACTGTACAATGCTAATGTTGTTGTTTAGCCCCTGATCAAAAGCATTCCAACCATGACTATCCCACCTTTCAGCAGTCATCACTGTACAATGCTAATGTTGTTTAGCCCCTGGTCTACCCTGATCTAGCAGACCTATGATCAAAAGCATGGCCATCTCATCTTTTAGGTTCATGTAGGACTACATTATCTAATGTGTCGTTTTCCTTATTTAAGACGGCAGAGTGTGATTCGAAGGGGATTTCACTGCTGTTTCTAGCAGGTCTAGATGACTGCATAGAAGCTCACGCGTTGCTAATGGAGTAAAAAAATTACCTAACAAAGGGAGATAAATAGGAGCCATCTGGCTTATATTATCTCCCTTTGACATGCCTCTGTATCGGTATATGTCAGTGTGTAGGTCCTTCTATTCTTCATACCCCTGTTGTCGTGTTATAATGGTAGTCCCTACTCATAATCCTGCTAATAATTTGATCAGTGTTTGATGATGTGTGAAGAGATAATAACTTGAGCAATATTTGATAATGTATGAATGAGTAGTAATTTGATCAATGTTTGTTGATGTGTGAATATATAATAATTTAATAATTGTTTGATGATGTATGGATGAGTAATAATTTGATACATGTTTGTGTGAATGGGTAATAATTTGATAAATGTTTCATGACATATGAATAGATAATAATTTGATCAATTTTTGATGATGTATGAATAAATAATTTGATCAATGTTTGATGATGTGGGAATAGGTAATAAATTGATAAATGTTTGATGTGTGAATGGCTAATAATTTGATCACTGATGTGTGAATAAATAATAATTTAAACAATGTTTGATTATATGTGAATGGAGATTTACAGATAAGTAATGTTGTGATGCTCATGTCTTTCTCGAGAGTGTTGGCAGCTAGCTATAATGGAAGTGAGTATGACTTGTTCATAAGGTAAATGAAAATTGCTTGGGGAATCAGCCTTGGAAATAAAGACTTTGGATTTGAATCCATCCAAGGGATTGTGTGTATGTGTGTGGATTAGGGTAATGATATAACAGAAAGAGAAACACAAGGTGAGGTTAATGTCTCGTATAACTCTGCAGCATCATTGTTATCGTCATTTGGTTGAGCTTGCTCGGATATGCCTGACTCAATCACGCCACCCATCAAGATCCCGCATACCATTCAGAAGGTCAGCAAAGCAACATCCCATGTCCGTACAGAGCTGGTTGATAAATGTTTTTGCTCGATGGCCAACCCAAGTATATCAATGTCAGGGTGTCCATAGGAGGATATCGCTAACGAGTCCTTGCTTAGCTCTAGTAATGTCCAGCAAAACACATGCATCTCTCTTTAATGACATCAGTGATTGCATGAAGATTACTGTGTAATCTTTGTTTGGTTGGATGCGTTTTTCCAGGAGATATTCAGGATGGCTCATAACATACAGGTGTAAGCACCATCAAGCCTTGCTTCCAGGTGGTTGGTGAGTGTCCAAGCAGTGGACCCATACAATAGCACCGATTCCACAGTGGCATGGAAGAATCTTCTCTTAAGATCATCTGATAGTGATGACTTCCAGAGAACACTGAGGTATTCAAGAACTCAGCATACTTGTATAGAATTTCTTTTATTTGCTTTAATTACAATTTATATTAATGTTGTTAATTTTCAGCCCTGATTGAGCAGCCATGACAAACCCATCTTTTTTGCTTTTTCTTTAGGCATAATGTACATAGGACTTCACCATCCAATGTGTTCTTCATTTAAGATTGTATAGCATGATTTGTTTGGCTGCTATTTCTAGCAGGTCACACAACCACGTAGAGGCTCCCTCGTCACACTTATATTATTAATGTTGGTGTTGTATAGCTCCTGTTATTAACATTGTTCAATATAGACACCTACAATGGATGCAGTAAATTATACAGTGACCTACAACTCCATCACACATCTGTTTCAATCTGGTCTGGGACTGACAACTTAACTTTCTATTTTAGTGCCTACAACAGAACAAGACAGCCATGCAAGTTCATTGTTTGTTTGTTTGTTTTATATATAGAATTCTGCATCTTACATGGTTTATGAGACAACTGGAGATGTCTGCTATGACAATATATAACAAGTAAATTGTAGATTTACAGAAAAAAGACTTGGATCTGGTACCATAAACTACTTTATCTATCAAATGAATCATTATATTGCTGCTACTACTACTCTATTATTATTATTATACACTCACTGGACAGGTATGTATATTGACTTCTTTTTCTTCTATGCTCTTTTTGATTGCAAACAATGTTTTATTATAGGCGTAATTGTTATGGACCCACCTATTGTATTCACACTCAGGTCATGTTTACCATCAAAGAACAGAGACTATGTAGAGTAGATAGACTCCTTAGCCTGCAGAAGACAGGACATCCTCTCTAGTGCTGGTGCCATGATAAAATACACCCAGTACTATCTATAAAGTGGTTGGCAATCGAATGAAGACAACATAGGGCAGAAAGGACCCTTTAATCATGTCCTGAACATTGTTAACCTTTCTAGTGCTGGTACCACAATAAAATGCACCCAGTATACTATGAAAAGTGATCAGCGATCGAATGGAGACGACGTAGGGTAGAGAGGACTCTTTAGTCATGACGTGGACATGGTAACCTTTCTAGTGTTGGTGCCATGATAAAATACATCCAGTAGACTCTATAAAGTGGTCGGTAATCAAATGGCGACAACGTAGGGTAGAGAGGACTCTTTAGTCTTGTTGTGGACAAGACAACCTCTCTAGTGTTGGTGCCATGATAAAATGCTCTCAATAGTAAAGTGGTTGGTGATAAGAAGGGCATCTAGCCATAGAAACCAAGCCAAATGAAACATGAGCGAGATGTGGTCCCCTGGCCCATCTAGGAGATTGGTGACTGAATAAGGACTCGGATCAAAATCACCCGTTCAACCCATGCCAGCATGGAAAGTGCACATAAAATGATGATGATGTAATAGTGACCTATCAGATGGCTGAGTTGATAGATTATTAAACAGCCAGTCAAGAGAGCAGCTATTCTTATCCTGTCATTTGACAGTACATTGTTTCAATGGCCCAGTCCACCTAGCTGTAAGTAGGTACCATGGAGTGGTACTTGCTTACAGCTAGGTGGACTGATAAACCACTGCTGTAAGTAGCGGCAGTAATAGCACTATAACTAATGAGGGATTCATTAGTTTCTGCACTAAAAGTGAGTTACAATAGATTGATTTACCATCCAGGGGGAATATTTTCTCTTAGCTGCTTAATTCTATTAATAGAAAGGGGAGGGGGGGTAAGCAATGGCCCAGTTGTTTAGCCCCCAAGCCTGCTCTGATCATGCAAACCTAATTTAAAAGGCATTCTAGTCATGAGCATTCCATTTTTTTTTTTCAGGCGTAATGCACCATGGACTACATTAACCAATGTACTCTGTTTAATTTGCAGTAGCTCAAAGTGATTAGGATGTTGTTTTTTTTTGTTTTTTTTGAAAATCGTTTCATTTGCATATTGTTGAAACAGTTATTTTCAGTTATGTCGTCGTCGCTACTGTTGTTGTTTATTTAGCCCCAGGTCAGTCCTGATTGAACAGACCTATGATCAAAAGCATTCCAGCTGTGACCATCCTGTCTGTCTTTTTTCTTCAGGCTTTATGCATATTTTTTCCGGTAATCTTGCCGAATACGTACGTAAAAAGAGTAAATAAAAATGTTCTTGACCTGCGATAAATTTTCACTTCACTGTCGTACACACGCGCGCGTATTTATAATTAATTCTTTATATCACTGGCGAAAAACATTTATTTCATTCACTGTCGTACACACACACAAAACATATATTTCATTCACTGTCGTATATACACACACAACACATTTATTTCATTCACTGTCGTATATACACACATAAAACATTTATTTCATTCACTGTCGTATATACACACATAAAACATTTATTTCATTCACTGTCGTATATACACACACATAAACAAAACATTTATTTCATTCACTGTCGTACACACGCGCAAAACATTTATTTCATTGTATAGTGAAAGTTTAGATCTAATCTTTTTGTTTTGCTGATTGCTGATCCAGTTTCGTAGGTTTCGTTAAGCAAGGTCAAGGCCGTTTTTATTTACCTTTTTTTAACGTACGTATTCGGCAAGATTACTCATTTTTTCCTATTCATAGTTTAGTCAAAGGAGGAAAGGCAGCACCTGTGATCTTTTTCAGGGCCTCCAACACTGGTGGGTGGGAGGAAGTTATTCTCAAAATAGAGGCCTGGCTAGAATGGTTGCAACAGAGTGGATTCCGCTAAAGGCACCCCTGGGGTAGGTAGTGGTGTTAAACTGGCCAACGCATTTAGATCTACCACCCCCAAATCAGGGACGTGTCTCTCTGACGAGCTTCCACACACTTTGCATCTATCAAATTTTACTCTCGACGCTTTTGGTCAACCTGAGGCTATGGTAGAAGAAAGACACTTCCACAAGGTTCCGTGCAGTGGGATTGAACCCGAAACTAGTATATCTATGGTCGATGTGTCCGTCCCTTTTTTCAAGACAGTAGGGGTTAATTTGAGGGAGATTCGGCTGCTATTTGTAGCATGTAGAGCGACTACATAGAGACTCCGTTGTCTTTCCTATTGCTAGCCATTCAGCCGAGGAAAGCGTGAGTGAAAACGTGTCATTCAGGCAAACAGAGTTATGTCCCTTACTCCACTGCAGTAGCTGTTAGTATTAAAGTGTTCGGCAGTTCAGAACTTGTATGTAACCAGACAGCTTGTGTAAACAACGGCTTCCCGCCCTCTACTATAGTCACTGAAATTATTTGGTGATTAGGTGGCACTGCCTGTCTGTCTTTGGTGGAAATTAGAGGGGGGGGGGGGGGCAGAGCAGGCAAAAATCTCAAATATAC
>JAOPJM010142435.1:0-13438 GCA_027124095.1 Muusoctopus leioderma
GCGCTCTGTCGTTGACGTACACTAACATTACACATCCAGCGGAGCATGCTTGCCTCATTTCTCTCTAGTCTTCGCAAATCCTCTGCGTTCATGTATATATATATATATATATATATGTGTGTGTGTGCATCTGTGTTTTTTTCTCCATGTCTGTCTGTTTGTTTATCTCCCGTAACCTAGCGGTTCGGCAATGGAGACCGATAGAATAAGTACCAGACTTAAAAAAAAAAAAAATAAGTACTCGGGTCGATTCTGATCAACTAAAACCCTCAAGGCGGTGCCCCAGCATGCTCACAGTCGAATGAGTGAAACAAGTAAAAGAATAAAGCATTGATAAACATCGTTCCTGGAGGCCTCCTTTTTGGCTCAGAAGAGGAAGAGTACAAGAAAGGAAGTAGAAAAGATATGAAGGACTGCTGGGAAAGAATTTCAAAATCTAGTGGGTTGATTTCAAGTGCGATATTTTGCTAACTAGTAATTGCAAAAATTAAAACATTACACTATAGGCACAGGTATGGCTGTGTGGTTAAGAAGTTCACTTTGTAACCATATGGTCCCGGGTTCTCTCCCATTGTGCAGCATCTTGGACAAGTGTCTTCTACTATAGCCTTGGGCCAACCAATGCCTTGTTGTGAGTGAAATTGGTAGACAAACTTTGTAGAAGCCTGTTGTATATATATATATGTGGGTGTGCTTGTCATCGCTTGACACCGTTTATTACTGAATTGGACAGTGACGTTTGTTTACATCTCCGTATAACAAAATGCCCAGCTGCTTGGTAGATCGGTGATGTAATTTCCATACTTAATCATTATGGTTAGTGACAGGAAGGACATCCGATCGTAAAATGCTGCCCCAAGAAATCTCCGTCCAACCCATGCTAGCATGGAAGCACGGACGTAAAAACGATGTTGATGATGATGATGCTTAGTTGTGTATGTTATCTTTTAATTAAAGATAAGTATGCTAATATATTCCAAGTAGCACTAGTAAGTTATTAGTTGTGGACTATCTCGACCATAAGTATCTCTTTCAAAGCAGTATTTTTCATAAACAGATGTCTTTATTTTGATGTTTTTCTTCTGATCATATTTCACTTCATTGTGAAACTGTGTGTGTGACTATGCAGTTGATCAGCCTGCTAGAAATAGCAGCCAAATCTCCCTCAAATCATCTTTAAAATGAGCATTTAGGTTAACTCTTTTTTTATACCAACCTGCATGAGATACCTCATGATATAAAAAAGAGATTATCCACCATTTCTCCACCAACAACTTTGGCCACCTTTTCAAATTCAACATTTCTACCACCCGTGGTCACGCTTATAAAATCAAAAAAACAGTACGGCGCCCATGACTTTCGGAAACATTTTTTTTATGCTCAGAATTGTTGAAGCATGAAATAAAGTACCCACGTCAGTTGTCAACTGTCAGGACACTGTATCCTTCAAAAATTCCATCCACCAGCACTACTCCTGACCTGCCTACACACTCTTCTACTGTTTACTTTTCTGTCTTGCTGTGTTTTATCCTGTGTACTCTGCCATGTACCTTTGGCTATCGTTACTGTCTTTCTATACTTGTTTGACTGCTGCTTTCTGTCTCCTCTTCTACCCCCCTGTCTGATGAGTTGTAGTGCACCTGAGCACTGTATACAATAACCTCATTATTGGCGAATTGGCAGAGTCGTTAGCGCGTCAAACAGAATGCCTTGAAAGGATTCGTTTTGGCTCACATCCCGCCGAGGTCAACTTTGCCTTTCATCCTTCCAGGGTCGATAAAATAAAGTACCAGTCTAGTACTGGGATTGTTGGTCTTGTACCTATGTTAGAAACTATTATTATTATTATAAATAATTTTGTATTGAAGTGTTCAAAAATTAAAACCTTCCTTCATAATTCTATGTAAGAATCTTTCATTAAGTTATGTTTCAAAGACCACCTAATTAAGTAAAAAATTAATTAGTTTACTAAATCACTCCAGATTGTTGATTTTCAAAATTAATTGAAACACATAAGGCAATGCATTTCATTAGAAATATGGTCACAAATGGGTTAAAATTTCTAAAGTAATGACTACAAGGACTAGTGTTTTTTATTTACTCCAGTGTGTTGATTTCATGATTGAGTGGTAAATTGTAAAAAAGGGCATCAAACTTTAAAATTAAATTCCTTAAAAATTAAAATTAAAAAAATCCCCATTCATATGTAAAAATGTATTTAACCCTTTTGACACAAACCTGCTTGAAACCACCCCTGGTTCTATGATGAAAATCATTTGTTTTAAAGTGTTCATATTTAAATTTAAACTTTCCATTATAATTTTATGTAAGAACTTTTTTAAATTATGTTCCAAACACCAACTTTATGATGAAAAAGTTAGTTATTTTAAAGCTTGATTATTTTCAAAATCAATTGAAGATCTAAAATATACAGTACTTTCTGACTCTGAGGTTGGTTCAAAAATCCTTTTTTTTCCCTTGCCCAACATTACAAGTGTAGGTGGGCACACTGTTGGTGGTGACTTTAACATTCTGATTAATTTTTAGAGTATTTAGAAAATGTTCCAAAACAGAAGTTCAGTTACTACTCTAGTCTTATTGCTGATTGTCTCATCTTATTCCTTATTATTCAGTAGTTATCACTTGTGTATGTATGTATGTGTGTGTGTGCTTGTTGTTGTAGTTGTTTCACCCTAGTTGTTTCTATTAACTCCTGTCTCTGTTGTTGTTGTTGTTGCATGCTCTCTGTGTCTGTCTGTAAATTCTGTAAATTTCTGTATATTCATTATTTTAAATATTATTTTTGATTTATTTTGTTTTTATTTCCACTTTTTTTCTTTCTTTTTTTCAACTCTTAAGATTCAAATATCCGAAATTGAGAGAGAGAGAATTCTAGTGATTAAGAATAATGGTAGTGGTTGTTGTTTAGCACCGGGTCAACCTTTACCTAGCAGACCTGTGATCAAAAGCATTCTAAAAGTGCATCAGACAGAATGCCTTGCAGTATTCATTCTGGCTCACTGCGCTCTGAGTTCAAATCCTGCTGAGGTCCACTTCGCTTTTCATCTTTTCAGGGAAGATAAATAAAGTACTAGTCTAGGGCGGTGGACTGGCGGAATCGTTAGAGCATCGGATGAGATGCCTCACGGTATTTATTCCGGCTCTTTGCATTCTGAGTTCAAATCTCACCGTAGCCTACTTGGGTGGTAGACTTAATCTGATGCTTGGTTTAACACAACCACCTGGCTCTTGGGTGCCTTTAGCGGAGTTCACTCTGTTGTAAGTATTCAGGCCATGACACAGTGGTAGCAGATTATATACCTTGGAATAATCTAATGGGCCAGCACCCATGATAAACCCATATAAATTGTCTAGAATGTTGGTCTGGACCATACTTAATCAGTATTGTTGTTGTGTTGATCGTGTCTTTATTGTGAGGCATTTAGATGTTAGAACATGTTGTTTATCTACAGGTCAGTCCTGATGGAGCAAACCTATGGTCAAAGGTGTTCCAGCTGTAACCATCCCATCCCATCTTTTATTCAGGCATAATATATCTAAGACCGCATTATCCAATGTATCCTTCCTTTTTCCTTCCTTTTTCAACCCTTTTGTCACCATATTTATAATGAAATACACTGCCTATGATTTTCAATTAATTTTGAAATAATCAAGAATTTGGAGGAATTTAGTAAAATAATTAACTTTCTCATTATTGAGATGGTGGTTGGAACATAACTTAACAAAAAGTTCTTACATAAAATTATAATGAAAGGTTTAAATTTGAATATAAACACCTTAAAACAAATGGTTTTTTTAATCATAGAAACAGGAGCGGTTTCAGGCAGGTTGGTATCAAAAGGGTTAAGACAGTATGTATGATTTCAGGGAGATTTGGCTGTTATTTCTAGCAGGGCAACACAGTAGGAAGTTTGAGGAAGATATAGTTGCTAAGTTCCCTAACTATCACACATATATCTGTATATCCTCCTATATATCACACATTAGTGCTTAAAGAAACTGGAGATTTATTAGTATATTTGATATCGATATATGATAATGATGATATTGATATATGATATTGAAGCCAGACATGTAGACAGTTGCTTAATAAGTGTAATTTATCACAAAATATCAATAGAATCCTAATTCTAGCTGTAGCCATTTCATTGCTGTTTATTATGCTCTTCACCAATGTCCTCTTGTTCTGCAAGTCCTTCCACACAATTCTATTGCCAATCTTCAGAGATATTCAAATTTCAAGGGCTCTGTAGCTAAATCCTTAGATGTTTGTCTCCAACTACAATAGAAAGATATTCTTACTTAGTGCAGTATTATTTATATAAGGAATAAATTGCAATATTTTAGATTTATATGTTTAGATGAAGTTATAATTGAGCTATAGTGTTTTTTGTTTTTTTTTGTTTTTGCTCTCTTTGGTCTATTAATCTCATTTTCTTATGTTGCTAGCTACATTATTACTTTCACTTTATTTGATGATTCTCTCTGTCTCTTTCTCTTTCTCCCTCTCCCTTTCTCACTCTCATGCACACACTTATTCTGTCTGTCTGTCTCTATATCTATTTATATATCTATCTCTATCTATATTAGTTTTTCTCTCTCTCTCTCTCTCTATCTATCTATCTATCTATCTATCTATCTATCTCTATCATTAACTAGCTCTATCACTATCTATATCTCTCTCTATCATTAAATGTGGGGCTGTTGTTTAGATCTGAGAACACTGAATGTATTGTTTTTATCCATGTGGCTATAGCCCCCGTGTTAGAAATAATAGTTTTGAGTTCAATCCTAGCCCAAGAGTATCTGTACATGTAAAAAAAAAAGAACATCACCTGAAGATGGTAGAAGAATACACCAACCGTAATCTTTAGTTAAAAACTCTAAAGGTCTTTATTTTTATAAAATAGTCAGGAGGAGCAGTGCCCATGAATTTTGCAGGCCCGCTCAGACTGGTGAGGTTGATGTTCGATATTCAGCTTCTACATCTGTAGGTCGACATCTGTAGGGGAAAAGATGGGCAGTTAGTTACAGTTCATGGTGGTGGTGGTGGTTGGGTAAAGTATTTAGTGTGTGTCTAGATGGTGAGGGATACAGTGAGGTTGATGGGAACAGCACATACAGGTGGGCTTTTGTGGTAGAGTTGGTATGAAAATAGTTCAGAGAAGCCTATGTAGTTGCGATAGAAGAGACAGTATGTCTGTCAGCCAGTAGTCAAAACCAAAAACCTTTACTACTTTGGAATATTTTAGTCTGAGAGAATAAAACACTTCGAAGACATATGCAGAATGTTGAAAGAATAACAGTAATACAAATCACAAATATACCACCAATAGCATTTCACAGTTGACAACATGGGATTTACTGTTGCAGAATAAAACTGCAAAGGCTTCCATAGGGAATATTTGTTATTTTTCTGGCATTTGGTATCATTGAAAGCTTTTTAGTATTCAAATTGTTTATTTTTGTTTTGTTGTTCTTGTCATGTTGTCATTTCACCGTTTTTTGTTTTTTCTTCTTCTGTTTTTCAAAGATAAAGTTTATTCTATCCATTTCCAGTTACCAATTCTATCACTGTTGATGGATTGGTATGCTAGAATGTCTAATGGCACTATCTACTCTTTCACTATACTGATATAATATATGAGCTTGGTGTTTGAGAATCAGTGTTTTAGAACAAAGTTTCTCAAAGTGGGTTCCATGAAAATATTCTGGGGTTCTGCAAGTTAAGGTGTCTTTTAATAACATTCTATTTCATAAAACAAATGGCATTCACGATTTTCCAATAAATTCTCTCTCTCAAAAACAATTTTTGTTCCATTTAATGTCTTATTCAAATTAGGGTGGCAGGGGTTGTCTGTAAAATATAGGTGTGGGTTCTGCTATTTTTGGACAATTGTAAAAGGGTTTTATGACAAACTAAGTTTGGGGACCTCTGTTTTAGAATATATTTCTGAATTTATTCTACCTACGTTTTCTTTCATGTATATCTTATCTTAAAGATTCCCAATATTACACATAGTACTACCGATGTTGTACCAGGTTGATACCTTACACGTACAAGGTCTACAGTAACAGCTCTGTTTCAATTCCTAGTCAGAATCATTCCTAGTCACATAACACCTCAGTTCCATTTTCAATAACTCCGAGATACAATCATCATCATCATCATCATCATCATTTTACATCCGTTTTCCATGCTGGCATGGGATGCTTACATAAAATATTTGTATAAAGCAAGTTTAAGTTATATAACAATATATATATATATATATATATATATTGTTATATAGCAAATTTCATCATCATTATCATTATCATCATCATCATCTGTGTCCACTTTTCCATGCTAACAAGGGTTAGACAGGTCTCACAACATCTCACCATCCGCCTTTGTCATCTGATACACAAAACAACAGAAAAACTGGCCGACACTGTTGTTTTGTATGTCGTTATTTTGGCATGGTTTCCATGGCTGGATGCCTCTCTCATCATCAACAACCTTACAATATGGAATGGGTGCATTTTATTGTGCCACCAGCACTAGAGAGTGTGTCCCCAACAAGACTACAGAGTCCCCTTTATCCTATGTTGTCTCTGTTTGTTCCTTTCTTTTTGGTGTGGTTTTTCCAGATGGATGACCTTCCTATCACAAACTATATATTGTTATATTGCAAGTCTTAAGTTTAACAAATATTAAGCACTGTCTTCATATATAATCTATTTAATGTTTTATAATACACTTTCTTTTGTCTAGCTGGATTTTATTAAGTCTTAATTTCAAGAAAAATGGAATAATAGTGTCATATACTACTTGCCAGTTTGTTGAGACAGTTGTCACCTCTCACTTGCCATGACTGTTTCATATTCTTACATGAAAAAAACCCCCAAAACCTTGTGTTTTTACCTGACAAGGTGTAAGTAACTATGGTTAAATGAAGGTCCGGGGGGGGGAGGAATTAACCGATGTTATTGTTAAGGAATGTGGCATACAAAAATACCAAGACAAAGGCTTCAGTACTGTGACAGTGGTAATAATAATAATAATAATAATAATAATAATTGTTTCTAATTTAGGCACAAGGCCAACAATACTCCAGTACTTGACTGGTACTTTATTTTATCGACCCCGGAAGGATGAAAGGCAAAGTTGACCTCGAATAATAATAATAGATAAAGAACTATGGTTATTTATGTTGAACATAAATGATTTCACTCTCACCAGTAATAATAAAGAAGGAATGGGAACTTGCAAAACACTTCGCCTCCAACTTTTTAATCAAACTGAAAAAGAAAACAACTAAAGTTCACCAGTGCAGCTGAACATCGAGGACGTTTATAACTTTGTACTTATGATATCATACTCACCAGTCACGTGTGATTGATGAAGATGTATCACATGACGCTCATTTAGCGAAATTCTCAAATTCCTCAATATTCTAACATGCAACGGCAATCGCTGTGAGTTTCTCAGTAAACCTTTCTCTGTAGACTTTAAGTGTTAAACACACCATAAGCTCTGAGCGACATCTAGCGGACTGATGTATGCATTTCAGAGTTATTCCGGTGCTGATGAAGAGCAATAACTCTGAAATGCATACATCAGTCCGCTAGATGTAGCTCAGAGCTTATGGTGTTTTTAACACTTAAAGTCTACCGAGAAAAGTTTTTCTCCAAGTCAAACTCACAGCGATTGCCTTTGCATATTTGAATCTTGCGCAAACGTGTTAGAAATGCGTTCACGACTTTTTATTTTCAACTTCGCTGTTTCGTGTGCTTATATTTAATAATTAATCCTAAATATTCTGTTTGTCAATTGCTGGTCAAATCAATGCCTCAGTATAGCATCCATGCTAAAAATCAAGACATATATAATTGCAAATTTGCAGCATTTCAGTGATACTTGGATTCTAAACAGAAACTACACAGGATCTCAGGAGGCTACATACAATCAAAGAAAACAATGCTTGGTGTCAAGATCAAATCAGTAATCAAAACTGTTTGAAACTATAAAGCTGTCAGAGCGGTAAATCTTTAATGATGATTTGTCTATGACTGAATATACATGGAATTTCAGATAGGAAACAACAGAGGTAAAGTACGGTTTAATTTGTTGGAAACTTTTCAAACGTCTTGTTGGAGTGAGGAGTGCATGACAAACTCTGGTGCAGTGGTGGTCAACCAAAGGTACGAATATAGAGTAATTGTAACGCATTCGCACAGAAAGTGATATATACGAGGTTCGAGTCACATCAATCGGTTTTCTTTTTATCGCTTAATCAGGAGGGAAGGTAGTGACCATCACCCTTTTTCAGGGCCTCCGAGACTAGTGGAAGGGAAGGGGGGATGAAGGTATCCTCAGACCGAAGACCTGGCCCGAATGCTTGCAACAGAGTAGACTCCCGCTAAAGGCACCCAAGGGCCAGATGGTGGTGTTAAACCTGGCGACAGATTAAGTCTACCACCCAAGTAGGCCACAGTGGTTTGAACTAAGAACACAAAGAGCAGGACAAATGCTCCGACGCTCAAACGATTCATCCAATCTACCGCCCTAGACGGATACTTTATTTATCTACTCCGAAAGGATGAAAGGCAAAGTTGACCTCAGCGGCATTTGAACTCGGAGCGTTAGACAGTATACTTTGCAGTATTCGTTCCTGCTCACTGCGCTCCGAGTTCAAATGCCGCTGAGGTCAACTTTACCAATTCGCCGCCTTAATGTTGTTGTTCTTTTGATGGCAGTGCCACAGTATGGTCACAATTCACAGGCTGGAACTATTCAAAAAAAATTCATACGCAATAATAGCTAAAACTTCTCATCAAACCAAATGTTCTATTTACAATTGGAACCGTTTCCCTACACTTGAGAAAAGCATGAATGTCAAATATTTTTTCTCTTCTCCAACACTGTCATAATAAACTCTTGGATGTAATAAACTCTAGGATGTAATAAACTCTTGGATGAGCCAATGTGAGATCATTCTTGTATATTTTATCCCAGTAACGCAAGCAATATTTGGAAATGCATTATGATGGCATATACTAAGTATGGAGTGCACGGTGGTGAACATACTTGTATATATATCTGAAAAATGTCATTAGATCTAGGTATCATTTCTATATTTTTACATATTTCTGAATATGCATAAAATGACAGATAGGCATACAAACTATGTGTGCACTAGCTAATGAGGAGCCTCTAGCGGGGTACTTGATCTGCTTGGAATAGCAGCCAAATTTCCCTCGAAACCCACTCTACTGTTTTCAAAGTGGAAGGACAGATTTAATAATGTAGTCCTTAGTATACTATGGCTGAATAAAAGACGGAATAGTTACGGCTGGAACGTCTTTGGCCATAGGTCTACTGAGTCAGAGCTGATCTGGACCTAAACAACAACAATTATGCGTGCGTGGTTGTGGATGGGGGGGGGGTATTACTTATGAAACACTATAGCAAGCTTTCTTAACGAAACGATTTCAACTCGGCACTGTAAGCTAACAACACGGAATCGAAACAGGTGCGTAAACTTTGGTTTCTTTTCAGTTAGGTACAAATGCTCTGCAGTCTTAAGAGAAGAGTAATGAGATGCTGGGACTTTGATTGGAAATATTACTGTAGTTTCAGCTGGAGCTATTTGCCACTGGTTAAGTTGTTACGAAAAATGTTGGACCATCACAACTTACTTTCTCATCAGATTTTAATCTTTATGTATAAGTATTTTGCTCATTTAAGAATACATCTGGATAGGATGACTGTGTTTCCTAATTGATTGATTTTGTCATTACCCACTTCACTATCTCTAGTGAGCACATCGAATAAGTGTAAGACGCTTTTTCTTTTACCTACATCTCTTAACTTCCTCTCAATTTGTTTTATTATTTTTGCTGTTGCTCTTAGTCAAGTAGCTATACAAGCATGTCTATTCTGCTAAACTATTCTGGGAACGTACCCGTTTTCCACAATTTGTTGAACTGTCACACACAGAATAACGTGTGGTACCCAGTAAAATGACAGAAGGCGATTAGGACTTACCAAGCATGAACTATCAGGAGGAGGGTGTGAGTTCATGACCTTAGCAGGCACTCCAAAATTGGTGAAATTGAAACGGTTTATGCTAAGTTGGCGTCTGCAGGGAATAAGTTGGCGGGGAGAGAATTTTAAATCTAATTCATTATCTATTCGGTCATTTTTCTTCTGCATCTAATGAAAGGGAATAAATATGGATTATTTTCCCGAAGTAATAGACCTTATATTTTTAAGAGAGAGAAAAATAGAATGCTGTAACATTCAGGCCTTTCCTAAGCGTAAATGAAGTGTAAAGGATTTCGTACAGGAATTGAAACCGCGTTGTAAGATCAGTTCAGCTGGAACTAATTTCTTGTTTTATGTCGCTTGCCAAATACTATCAATATTAATTTATTTCACGTCAGAGGCGCTTCGGACTTTGGCCAGATTTTCGACTCATTTCTTTCTAACCGGGTGTAGATCGACATATTTCAGCAGATAGCAGAACCAGTAGAGAGCCAGACAAAATACCTTGCGATATCTAGTCACGTTCTTTTACATTCTGCGTTCAAATCCGGCCGGATTCGACTTTACCATTCATGTTTTGAGGATTGATAAAAAAAGTACCAGGGAAGTAATCGACTGTGCCTTCCTTCAAAAATTGTAGCCTTGTTCCTAACTTAGACATCGATATTAATTTCTTTCTTTCTTTGATATAAAGTCAATTTTGTACGGAAAGTGGATTATAGTTCTATGATTTGTCTCCAGATTCTAACAAGTACTATTTTGTAGAACACAGGGGTTGGGATGGCAAAAGCGATGTTGAACCGGATGGTTTGATCTTGAGACTGAAAGTAAGTAAACACTGTAGTATATTTAAGCCAACGTCTTATTATCACCGCAATTTCCATCTGCATCCTTTAAATACTGTATGGCAAGAGAAATTATTCGCCTCACTATTTTTAATGGCGAAGAAGTGAGACCGAGTTTCTGGATCAGTACCTAAAACCAGTACCCGTCATAGCTGTAAAATTCTCAATAAGATTCTTTTATTTATTAGTTTGAAAGTCAATACTATACGCCTTTTAAAGCCCTACTAGACTAGAGAAAAGGGATAGTTTGATGAGAATGATGTTGTCAATGTTCGGTTTTAACTTTGGAAAATTAGATGTTGCTTAGAAGGAAAGATAAAAGTGGGGAACGAATTCCAGAGGAATGCAGTTTTATGGTGAGAGGATTTAGAAAACTATTGGATATACAGTCTGGTGTCGGGGTGAGATAAAGAAGGAATGAAAAGAACAAGAAAAGCATTTGATGGACGATATACAGTTGACAAGTTCAGAGAAGCAGAGACTGTTATCGTAGAAAGAGAAGAGCTCGATAACGGACACACTAGTCAGTGGGCTAGTGGTTGTTGTGTTTGGAGGATTGAAGGTTTGCAAATCAGGTGGTTTAAGATTTTGATGTGCTTCAGTGAACTCTAAACAGTACCAACTAACCCTTTAACGATTGGTCTTGTGCCTAGTTAAAAAGGAAAGAAAAGTGTTCATTACCAAGCAAAGGAGGAGTTTGTCATTTAGTATGTGGCAATCGCTGGAGACGGTAAAGTACAGTAAGTTCCTGGCAAAATATTCGAAGACCTTGAACTTGATTACCTTTTCGCTTTTCTTACGCCACCAATATTCTAGGGAGAAGTATTCGTGCCACATAATTACATTTAATCTCTCCGATAAATTAGAAACTCTTTGCCTATTTCTTGAATCAATATTTTATCTTGCAGTGCTCACATGACTGCTAAAGTATTTAAAAATAGCAAAGATCATACTCTACTCTACTCTACTTATCTTCCGTTGGAAAAGGACCGTACACCTGCGTAAAGCACTTGTTAATCATTATCTTTGTGAGTGCGTATGTGTACCTCTTTATGTTTTGTGTGTGTATGTTGCATCTGGTGCTTATCTTGGCATGTATTCATCTAGATCAGGCAGTAATCTTTCTAGATATACTCGTATATATCATCGAGTCTCTGTCGCATATAATAAGGTTCTCTATGCCTTTGAATATTGAGTAGTTTACTAACCCTTCTGCATATGTGTGTGTGTGTGGGGGGGTGTGGGGTGTGGGGTGCGTGTAGCATCTCTATACGTGGGTAGCACCTAATAATCCTCAAATTTGTATGTCTATACCATCTGTTTATTTCAATAGGAGTGTTTGCAATATCCGTTAATCTAGGATAGCGAACACGTGAGCCTCTACGTGATCACTCGACTTGTTAGAAATATCAGCCAAATCGCCCTCATCACACTCTACCGTTTTAAATAAAGAAGGATGCATTGAACAATGCATTCCCTGATATACAAAAAGATGGGATGGTCACGGCTGGAACGCCTTTGCTCATAGGTTTGCTCAATCAGAGTTGACCAGGGGTTAAACAACAACTAGAGGGAAACATAAGACTCTGTCGAGCAGTGTGCGTCACACAAGTTTCGATTCTCGGTTGTAAACATTTTACTCACATCACTAACGTCAGAATGATCCGTTTTCTAACCCTTATGAATCTCAAGTCCTGTGCTTAACACAAGAAATCAGTACTTTCCACGTGAGGCAGTGTGCACAACAGCGTGTAGATAAACTTTAAACGAATGAAAGACAAATCTATTTTGGGATAGGACATTATTAGTCTCTTTTACTCATTTCAGTCATAGGACTGCGGCCATGCTGGGGCACCGCCTTAAAGGGTTTTTTAGTCGATCAAATCGACTCCAGTACTTATTTTCAAGTCTGGTACTTATTCTATCGGTCTCTATTTGCCGAGCCGCTATGTTACGGGACATAAACAAGTATCAGTTTTCAAGCAGTGTCAATATAAAGACAGATACGGAGATGCCAAATACAGACGCGCGCACACACAGAAGGAGTTAAAATTAGCACTAAAAAATTAACCATTTATCCATTTTACGATGCTGCCAGTACTTACAAAGCTGAATTATTTATATCCTGCAGTACCTAATTTCAGCATTTGAGACAGTTCATTGCTGTTAAAAGCATATGTATATATATATATATATATATAGCCATCTGTGTAACATACTTAACGTATTTACACTGTTGAAAGCAGAAGCTGTAGAAAATGTCCGAGAGAAAAAAACGTCTCTCCGTGGACTTGTGTTAAGAACACAGTTATATGTCAGAATGAGGAGACAACTCCCCTCAGCAGTGGCTTGAGAACGCCAGATGCGTTTCGAGGTTTTTGCCTCTGGTCACTAGCGTGCACTCAATACCACCTGCCTTGGTGAGATATCTACTCATCCTGACATATAGTAAACAATGAGTGGAACATTTACTGATATTGCCGAAAGCTTGCCGGGCTGATATAATACTCGGTGAGGGCAATTGAAACAGCCTTAAATG
>JAOPJM010142922.1:0-13433 GCA_027124095.1 Muusoctopus leioderma
TTCATCCATCTGGGGTCGATAAACAAAGTACCAGTCAAGTATTGGGGTCGATTTAATCGACTTACCCCTCCCCTAAATTGTCTGGCCTTGTTCCAATATTAGAAATAATTATTATTACTGTTGTTATTGGATTCTGATCTGAAAGGATGCGTTTTACAAGGCTAAGTAAACTTTTAATACTTTATATTTGACCAACGAAAGTTGGAAATTTTGTTTCGTTCTTTTGTTCGGGCTTTGTCAAGAATATTTATAGAGCACCACCTCAAATATGCTGCTGACAGGTGAGATAAAAAGTGTAGTGAGAGATAGCCGAGACATAGATAGGAGAGATGACAGTCACAATGCAGCAATTGTACAGGTCGACTACCGTGTTGAAAAGCAAACACTTTATATCGGCAGAGAAATGGCTTTCGCCGAGATGCATAGAATTATGAGAGCTACGAACGGTGCAAAACGCAACCCCAACATGAACAGTAGCTTTCTGTGGGCAAATATCAGAGGTCTATGAGGCAGTAACCCGCAGCATCAAAGATAACAACAAGAACGGATTAACTGAGAGAAGTGGTGGTACGAACAAGAGGAACAATGATATTTATATCAAAATTGCAGTAATCTTACTGAATTGGAAGGTGTACATAATTATTGGGGCGTTTTCGATTAGAGTTAGAACAACTTCGTTTACTACAATTATGGCGCGAAGAAAACAAGGAAGTCACAACAGTTAATTTATCTTTCCTTATAGATACAAATATATCACGTTAAAAGGCAATTTTCAATGCTGACGTTTATCTTCTGGTCTCAAAAAGCCTTGTGATCTCATCTCATCTAACATTATGCTTCTGTATCTATGTTCGTTGTTTAAGTCTTTTGTTTGTTTTAAGTATCACGGTTAAGGCCATCCTAGAGAAGAATATGCCTTCAAAATATGTACACTGGTGTATTTTTTCAGGTATGCATTTCGTAGCATGGGAAGCAGAACTGATTATCTTTATTCAATGTCAATTTTATTCCTTTAAGTTTTTCAATTATACAGGGCTACCATAGCCATATTATATCATCTGTACCTAACTTTAAAAGCTTTAGCTCCTTTCTGCTATGAAGCTTTTAGTCATAATCAATGCTATAGCAAACTTATTCGCCCAAATAATCAAAGATAATCAAATATGCCACATGTCCTACGATATTTTTTTCTCAATGTACATATTTATACTTATATGTGTGTACATTAAACTATTTGTTATTGCTTCATTGTTTATTTTTTTAATAAAGAGTGATTGCGTAGATAATGTGTGAATCTTGCTCTGTTCTGAACAGGCAACTTAGAGAGTAAGAATACACTATACTGATGACATAAGTGTTCGGAATGTATCATTAAAATTAACATAAATTTAACAGGACTGAAAAGGTTTCAGTTAGCACATTCTCAGGCAAAAATACATCGATTTTAGTAAATGAAAGCAATGTCTAATTGATCTAAGAGACTCATTGGTTCAAACATGTTGCAGTATAGATGCAGCATCAGCTAACACTCTTACCTCACAAACGTCAAGAATAGACTTCTTGAAAAAACGGTTGCATTTCAAAAGAGCATATGTAGTGTGAACAGTTCTGTAAAATTGAAAATCTCATTCACTGAAATTGAAAATAACAAAGCAAAAGAAGAAAAAAAAGAATGTTTATAAAAATAATAATACAAAAATATGTTTGAAAGAATATCAAAGGGAAATCATTATTATATAATTTCGTCCATACCTTCGTATCATTTTAGGATTATTATATGTTGAAACAGCTCATTGTGACAACAGTGAAAACATATATATATATATGTATATGTATATGTGTGTGTGTGTGGGGGGGGGTGCGTGTGTGTGTTTGTATGTATATTGGTATAATTGTATTTAAAGTAACCTTAAAATATATAATTTAATATTGAATAATGATTACAATAATATATATATAAGTATGTATGTATATATGTATGTATATATATATATATATGTGTGTGTGTGTGTGCGTGTGTATATATATATTTATATATATATACATATATACATATATGTGTGTGTGTGTGTGTGTATGCATTGTGGTTGGAGTGTAGTCCAATACGCAGTCTAGTGTTGTACTCAGCCCTACTTACACAACTACTGCAGTCAACCAAACGTATTGGTTCTACCTTTCATTTGAGATATTACCAAGAAGACTGAGTGGAAGATTCTGACGCTTGGGTAACACTGTTTCTCTATACCTTTGACCTGGTTAACGCCCCTGGAGAGGAAACTCTAACTACAAATAAATGGGGAACACCTAGCGTGATGTTTAATTAGGCGCCAGGAGTGGTTCCCAACGGTGAAAGAAAGTTATTTAACTTTATTGGACAGCTATCACTGGTCTTAAACTGAGCAGCCCTCAGTCACTAAGGTACTGTTCCGCTAGTGTTCTCCCTGCTTCACAGGGTGAGTGGGGTATTGGGTGTTTCCCGACAAGTGAGCAGTTACAAACGTACCAGGCAACAACAACAACAACAACAAAGACGACTACGACGACAACAATAACAACAACAATAGTAACAACAACAACAGCATCAACAACATCAACATCAACAGCATGAAGCCAGTACTCAGGATCAGGTGCTGGGTGTTTGTACGTACGATGACAACTGGCTTATCAAACGCCCTTCAGAGCACCAACAAGATTTGCAATACTGTCGCCATAAACAATGAGCTCTCGCGCTTACACGTAGACATTACTACTCTCCAAGAGACCCATTTGGTAAATTATGGAATCCTAAGAGAAGCAACATACTCATTCTTCTGGTAAGGTGACTGGGAAGTTGAAACTCGTGAACACAGTGTCTGTTTACTGTCAAGAATACACTTCTCCAAGCTGTAGAAATTGGTAGCTCGAGTAGAGGTCACATGCTTTCCCTACGCGTGAATTCCTCTGTTGGACCGTTCAATGTTCTTTGCGTGTATGCACCTACATTAACTGCTGCTGAGACGTTAAAGAACACTTCTAAAGCCAACTGGATAGCTACATCAAACATTTCCGAGAAAAAAGAACGTTTGATATTATTAGACGACTTCGATGCCAAAGGCAGCTGTGATAATGAAGCCCGCCCTGTTTGCTTAGGTTACTACGGTGTTGGCAAGGAAAATACAATGGCCAACTCCTCGTAGATTTGTGCTTCTGTCACAGCTTATGCGTCTCTAACACCTACTTTCACACTAAACCCCATCATAAAGTATCCTGGAGAGACCCACGATCTAAACACTGGCACTATTTGGACCTTGTCATTGCTTAGTGACCTAACCTCAAGAACGTTTTGGCGACTAGGACATACCACAGTGCAGTTTGTGATACACACTACTAACTTGTGTACACCAAGATCGGGCTGCAAACTAAAAGACGTTTCATAAAGCCAAGATGGAGGGGATGCTGCGCAAAAATGTAACAAACGATGCAAACACAGAAACGTCAGCCAACTTCAACACATTGCTCTCATCTACCCTCTAGGGAGACTGTAGAACATCAAATGCAGCCCAGTTTTGGGGAAAACTCAAAATAGTCATTCACATTTGGGAAGAAGAAAGGTCTGAAGTACAACGATTGGTACTCATCCAACTCAGATAGGTTAGATCACCACGTTTTTTCCAAGCCTAATGCTCTTCAGGCCTACAAAGACTTGCCTTCTACAGAGAACCACCAAAGACTTAAGACAGCTAAACGCAGAGTTCAGGAAATGGTCAGATCTCAAAATCTGGAAAAATAATCACAAACAGATTTGAACAGATGGAGAGATGGATGGAACTTCCACCAATCATCTGTGAACGCTATGAAAGATCTCCCGGTTATGTCCGAACTAGATAAAATCCCTACCGTACAGGAACTCACCAAGGCTATGGACAAGTTGTTAACGAGCAAAGCACCTAGGAATGATTGTATCCCAGCTGAGGTTTTGAAAAGCGGCAAACTAATCTTGCTTGAACATCTCCACAAGATCTACAATTGATGCTGAGAAGAGAGTGCAGTTGTACTTGATATGCGGGATGCCAACATTGTCACAATGTAAAAGAACAAATTTGACAGAAGTGATTACGATAATTACAGAGGTATATTTCTTTTTAGTATAGTTGCAAAATTCTTCGCTCGAATAGTTTTGCAAAGGTTTCATGAATTTGCAGACAGAATATATCTTTAGTTACAATGTGGCTTCCGCACTAAAAGGTCCACTATATATATGTTATTTTCACTACGCCAGCTTCAATACAAGAATAGAGGGCAGAACCAGCCACTGTATCTGTGTTTCATTGAACTAACAAAAGCCATTGATCTCATCATTAGAGGCGGCCTATTTAAGATGCTACCACTTATTGGTTGCCCACCAAAGCTGCTAAGCATCATAAAGTATTTTCATGATGGCATAACGCGCACTGTATTGTACGGCGGATCTATAACCAATACATTCGGAGTGAAGAGCGGACTCATGAAAGTGTGTGTCCTCGTACCGACATGTTTAGGTACCTTCTTTGCGCTGCATCTGAAAGACGAATTCGAGTACTCAGCCGACGGTACCTACCTCCACTCAAAGTCTGATGGCCGGCTCTTCAATATAGATCAAAACTAAGATAAGGAAAGTTTCTATCAGAGATAAGCTGTTTGTTGATGATGCTGCTATCTCTTCAAACTCTGCAGAAGGCTTACAAAAACTTATGGATAGATTCTCAGAATCTTACGACCTATTTGGTCTCACAACCAGTCTCAAGAAGGCTCAAGTCATGAGATAAAGTTCTCCAGCACCTGCTTGCAATAAGATCAAAGATAAGGAACTTGGCGGGGTACATGAGCTTCAGTATCTTGGTTCCACTGCTACAGATAATCTCGCCCTTAATGCAAAACTCAAGAAGCACATTGGCAAAGCAGCTACTACTCTCTCATGACTTACTAAGAAAATATGGGAGAATAAACAGCTCAAAACATCTACTAAAGTCGAGGTGTACAATCCCTGCGTTCTCAGCAGACTTCTTTATGGTAGCGAGTTGTACATAACATACTCTTCACAACAACACAAACTTCACGTGATTCGTATAATGTGTCTGTGCAGAATCCTTGGGATCAAATTTCAGGACAAGATCTGCAACACTGAAGTATTTAAAGGGCAGGCATTCCCTCTATGTTCACTTTCCTGCACCAACGACGACGTTGATGGCTTGGACATGTCCGTCGCATGGATGTTGGGGGTCAAGGGGCAAAGGCCACCTGCACCTCTATACAAGAATGTGTGCAAGCGTGCTATGAAAGCGAGCAACATCAACCCAGTTACCCGAGAAGCAGTCACAGACAAGAGAACTTTGTGGAAACAGCGAGTGTCACGTGGATTAAGAAGCGGAGAAAAAGACCTTAATGAGCGAACCTAGCAAGAGGAAATTATTTCTACTCATAGAAGTTCGACGTGCAACAGCCATGCAAGAAGCACTGGTCATTACATATCAGATCTGTGGTCGAGGATTGCACTTCTCGGGTCATTTCTGAAGATGCTGCTTTTCAGCCACCTCCTTCTCTACACACGCTTCCATAGTCTGCAAGACTATGCCATATATATATGTATGTGTGTGTGTGTGTGTGTGTGTGTGTGTGTGTGTGTGTGTGTGTGTGTGTGTGTGTGCGTGTATATATTTATTTGTATTAAGTCACCGAACAGTGAAGTAATCAGGCTAAATGACAGGACTCGATACCTAAAGTAGAGAATTTTAATATTAAATTTAAACTGAATAGCTCAAAATGTCATTACTCAGAGTTTCGCGTCCCCGCTCAATCAGATAACAAAATGAGCTGACCGAATATTAAACCATTAGATCTTCACAATGGCTGCATTATACTACATCATGCTGGGTAAACACGGTATGGTATTATAAAAAGTCATATAGACGGTGTTCTTTCGAAAAACGAAACCCGAACTAGAAAACGAAATGAACAAAATAAACGAACGGAAAACGATCGCATTGAAAGATCACTGGGTGGAAGAGGTTTCTCTTCGTTGTTGTTCACTCGTATTTGCTATTATTTAAATATATTGTTTGTTTGGTTTATGCTCAGGATAATTGCAAAATCCACGATATGGTGTTATTAAAGGCCTCCAGTTGGTGTTCTTTCTAAACGACGAAAAACGTAGGGCAAAAAACGAAATGCAACTGACTAAAACAGTTTGAATGGAAAAAGTTTCTCTTCATTTGTATTCGTGCGTATACTCTATTATTTAAATAGATAGCTTTGATTGTGTTAAGCAGAATCTATAGAATCCATCGTAATTCAACGTAGGTCATTCCAAATCACTTAGTGTGCCTCCCGTTCACTCTCGGGGGCTTTCTGTTGTTATGTGAACCACTTGTTTTGTAGTGGTCGCCTCCCCGAGGAGACCGATATCTTCCGCGGAACTATCAATTAAGGAGGTTGGTGATTAATCAAGAGGTACTTATTTGCGTGGATATACAGTGTTAATAATTCAGATTTCACGATTTAACCCGTTCTTCTTCTGGAGCAAGATATTCCATTTTTCGCTTAAACAGACGTGGCACCGCATTGTTGACCTAAAGTTACCATTTCTATATGCTGGTGCTTTTTCTAATCGACCAAGTAATCTTGAATTCATGTGGGCTTGCGTCGCGTAAAAACCAGATGAATTTTGATAAAGCTGTTACGCATTTTCTCTCTGGGTTGACAAAGGAGTGCTCATGGTTATAGAATCTGCTCTTGAATTCTAGTTGCGTTGCCCCTATGTATTCTTTAGGTTCCTCGTTATTATTGGTTTCCACTTTAGCTCTATATACTAGGGACTTCACGGGACAATTACAATCGAGTGGGCAATTCTCATGATTTCTACAGTTGAAGTACTGGTGTTGACTAGATGTCTGGTTGCCCACACTATTCAGCCATGCAGCATTGTAACCTCTGATATAATATCTGAAATTTTTGCAAGCTGAATAACTAACTTTGACACAATTCCTATTCATAATCTTATAATATTTATGCCATGGTGGGAAATCGTACGCTATTAAATTAAGGAATTCCCTAGCAACATCCGTTCTAACATCCAAATTAAATGCTGGGTTATATCATAAAATATTTCTTTTCCTATTCCTACTCTTTATGACCTTAGTGTCTATAATATATTTTATCTTTTCTGAGAACCCACTATTACTGAGTGCCTCATTATAATACCCGGATGCCCTCCTGAATGCGTCTTCATCTGAGGACAGTGAGGATACTTGCTTACTGATATTGTCAACTAAATTTCTCAATGTGTTAGACAGGTGATTTGATTGCCTATGTATATACACTAATTTCTCAGTCAGTTTATGGTATGGTCTATAGGTATTGCTATCTAGTCTCAATGTTGTATCAAGGAAATTAACGGCAATCAGATTAGTATCAACAGTAATGTTGAACCCTATTTCCTTAATAATTTTTATCAAATCCTTCCTAAGCCCATCTAACACATGCCCATTACAATTTCTCAATAGAATAAGCCCATCATCACGATATAGAGGACAATTTATTTCAGGAAATTTCTTTTTTAATAGATCGAGAATGTATAGCCCTATAATCTCGCACACCTGCACACCATCATATGCTCCCATAGAAACATCCCCGTTTTTCTTAACCCATGTATCGTTATCGTAAAACAGGAGTGATTTTCTCGCATTCATGATCACGCTAATATCTGAGTCATTAATTTCAGCAATGGATTTCGCAAAATTTAGGGCTTATATTAATACAGGTTTGGTTATTGAGGGATAAAAGTCTGTTATATCAAACTGCGTGAATCTACAGTTCTTCTTGTCGTATATTCCATGAAACCATTCTAGCACTTCTAAGGTGCTACACCATAACTTAAGGGATGAAGCTGCCCTTACTCTAAATATTATTTTCTCTAATATCCTTTTGCTAGCTGTACCTAATTATGGCTTAGTGGGGTTGATTAGCCTACATTGAGGGCTACTCTCAAAGTTTAATTTATGGTCTTTAAGAGTTATAAAAGGGGGTCGGGGAGCTAGACATTCTACTCATCTATCTTCAGCTTGGCAGCTGACTCAATTTTCTACCTTCCAATAATGTATGATGTTTGGCTTCTACATGAATAGACTTATAAACACTGCTTCTAGACTTCCTATATATGTTGGTTATGTTATTAGATAAAAGCCTTTTATACATACTAACGTCTATACTATTAAGATTCTTTGTTTTATCAGAGGAAACATGCACATATTTTAGTAGTGCAATTAAAAACAAATATATTAACTGAAAAATGACTCACTACTGAAAGTAGAGTTTTGTTATTTTTTAAATAATGGAGATGAATGTTGCTTCAAAGTTTTGCTGTGATCAGCAAAACTTTGAAGTCATACTCATCTCCATTATTTGATAAATGTTTATATTATATATACATAAAACACACACACACACACACACACACACACACACACACACACACACACACACACACACACACACATACATATATAGAGCGAATTGCTTATGATAAAGAGAAACTATTCGTTACCAGTGCCAAACAACTTGCACCCCCAGATTTGATTTGCAACTTATTTAATTGAGAACCAATCAATGATATGTCTATTTGCTGGTGTTTCAACAGCAAAATTCTCTGCATACATTTCTGTGGAAAAATGTATGTCACTAAAACTGCTGCCTTCTTTTGAATGAAATTCGTTTGCTGAAAGTGGTCACGTGACAAAGATTCAAATCATCGATATTCCAGATTAGACATTCCTTATTACTATCATGGTAGAAGTTAAAATTATACAAGAAATGAACTAACCTAAGCAATAGACTACTCCAAGCATATGCTATAACAAAAGAAAGAGCATACTCTAACTTTTTTAGACCCCCTTTGCCCCAACAAAACATCACTAGTTCTTGGCTGCTCTCATTACACAGAGTTCTACCTTGACAGTATGTGCCTCAGTGGTATTTTACCAATGTCTCTCACTTCTCATCCAGCCATTACAGCAACCAACAGCTATGCAGAACAATTATGCAGGAAGTCACATATATATACTCTTTTACTCTTTCACTGGTTTCAGTCATTGGACTGGATTCCAGATTCTGTACTATGTGAGTTAATGTTGAAGATGTGACCTACATTATTAGCAGATGCCCCCAAAACTCAATATGGTAGTACCTTCCAATAATGTATGATGCTGTGACAAAATACCACCACACAATTCTTAGGCAGAATAACTAAGAAAATTGACAAATAAGAAGCTAGAGTAATGTGGAATGCACAAACTAAAGAATATTGGTACAAGGAATGTATAAAATTAACAAAATACAAAAATAAAAGACTGGATTGAGAATGATGACAAAATCAAAATATTTTTCATCCAGTTTATAACTTCACATTTATACATGTAGGCATTAGAGAACTTGAATATATGACTAATGCCTGAATACCAATATTGTGAAGTTGGATTTCACAAAATTGAAGTATCTATACATGTGAAGCTGCTGTCCTCAGTTAAATTTCCAACTTACTTGTGGTTGCAAGTTGATATTACACATCCAACAAATCTAGGATTAAAATATTACCTTTATTCCCATAGGTCCCTGTGGCCCAGGAAGTCCTTGCTTCCCCTGTAAGAGAAAGAAAGATGTGTTATTCAAGCATGAATATATGAAATAAAAACTAGAAAACATGTGTTCTTTAAACTACTGTTTTGTTGGGACATGCTGTGTATCTAAAGAAAATCAGCTTGGGGGAAACCATTTTTTGTTCAACTTATATCTTTTTCTGAAGTTGGAAACAGCTCTACAAAACAATGAAAGATTCAATAGTTATACAATATTCTTGTTGCTTACATTGGTTAACTGTACTTCCCATGGTACTTTTTTTATAGTTAAGTGGACCAAGCAATTGAGAGTTAAATGGTCATGAGATAAGGTAATTAAAAAGATTACTTACTCTTGGACCAGCTATTCCTGATACACCTTTTTCTCCTTTCATTCCACTTGAACCAGGAAGACCCTGTCAAAATGTGAACAATGGAGCTAAATAACAAATCACAGAAAACAGTCAAAATATTTCTATTACCAAAACTTCAGGGACGTTTTGTTAATGGCATGCTTGCATTACAGAACAGACTATTTGACCCATAGCATTTCTAGTGAATCTCTTTGTCTTAATCTGAAATCTGAGTGAGACCAGGTTTTTGATTACTTACTATTCTTTTGATTTCAGTCTACCATTACACTACCAATAGAATCTGCCAAAGTTTTATTCATGCTGGTGGAATTGAACTCAGTACCATAATTCAAGAAAATACTCGTTAATTCCTCAGTGCTGCTGCTAATTACAGCATTCACGGCACCTACTCAGAGCTAGATAAATTTGGATGGTGACAAAACAAAGTGTCTTTGCTACAGATACAATACTTTCTCAGTGAAAGGATATAAACTCACCTAACTTTTGGTACTGTCAGTTTAGTCATCTGATATTTTTAACTTACTCACTATATTCCATTCTTATTTTAAACCCACCTGATAATGTCTCTCATCTTCCTGTCACCCACTGTCTCTCACAACCACTACTACCTTCATATTAAATACTTTATCCAAACCTTCTTCAAATTTTCTTCCAACGACTAAACTAAAACAAGTCAACCACACTGGCATCAGATTAAGTGTAGGCAAAAATACTTAATCTAGTGTGCAGAATTTTAAATTGCCTAATCAGTGAATTATTTTCACACCAAAACTATATACTCTTCAAGTCATTGTGTGGTCTGGTAGTTATGTGTTGAAGATCCTTTGCTAAGGAGGTCCAATAAGATCAAAACATCTCTAGAGTTGTCACCATGGCTGCCAAAGATCTGACTCAATCTACCTCTGCATATCTCCATTTAATTTTTAGTTAGTTTAAATATGGAGTTCTCTCCCTTGTTCCTTTTGAAATTAATTTTCATTAATGCTACCGACTTTTCTTCTCATTATGGGTATAATTTCAATTGATTAAAAATTCTTTTCAACTCACTACTTTAAGTATGTTAGCTTGTACTTAACTATAAGTTCTTCATGCAGAAGGCAGCCATGGAACATTTTCCAATCATATTAACATCAGTTAAGTTAGTGTTAACATATTTAATGCAGAGAGCATCAGTTATCCTTATGTTCAAACTAATCAATAAAACAATCTTATATGAAAAGGTATAAAATATAAAAAGAAAAGAAATCATCTTTGAGGTTTCTTTATTTGCCAATAATTCTAAAGGATCCTGAGAAGAGACTGATTGTATCAATCTAATATAATTCAACTTTGTTTTTTTCCCAGATGATTAAAAATATTCAAATCTGAAAATAAAACTGTTCAAATATTGATTAAATAATAAATGACTAAATAAATCCGATAATTACATCATAGCCTGGATCACCAGGGCTTCCTTTCCTGCCTGAATGTCCCATTTCACCCTGAAAAATGCAATGACATTAGAATTAATAAGTAAAATTAGAAAGTAAAACTAATAAATAAGTAAAATTGAAAAGGTATGAATGAGTAAAATTAGATTCTAGATATGTTCTAATAGATATTAATTGCAATTTATGTTAATAAATACAGAAAGAGTTTATAAGAAAATATGTTATAGCAGATTCTAAAATGAAATTGTAATAACTGATTCAAACTATGATAAAAAAATTATAACATAAAAATAAAACAAGTTATAATTGTTGTTAATAATGTCAATTTAAAATATCAAGTTATAATGAAATAATTTCTTACATGAAATACTAATTTCAGACATACATTTAAATAATGTAACATTTGAAAAGAGGAAATATCTAAGACAAATTTTAATGAAAATCTTTTTAATATTTGTTCTTTTACATTTATCTTTCCATGTGAACATGAGAAGGCTGTTTACAGTAATGCTCTACTTACTGTTAAGTAGAAGTAAGATTGTTGAGTGGATAAGGTATTAGACTACATGCTTATAGGTTAAAAATTATAACCCACTTCTGTTGTTTTGTTGTGTTTCTGAGAGAAAAATACTTTATTCTATATGGTTTCAGTTAACCTAGCTGTCAGGATTAGGTACCAGATCAACTGGTAATGTTAGGTGTGATACACTGGTCTCTCATCCAGGAGGAGATTTAGCTCCCCTCCACTTCACACCATGTAACCAGATTTAAGTAGCAACACTTAAAATCCGTGTACATTTACAATACATCATCAACTGCAAACTACTAAAATTTAGAACCTGTCTTCAGTCACGTAAACTAAGGCATACAAAGTTATGTGCTTTGCCTAACGGTACACAACTCAATGGCTGTAGAAAGGTTCGTATAACCATGTGGTCAGTAGTCCAGCACCTTATCCTCAAAATCACTGTGATTCATAAAAAAAGGATAAATGCCTGTTACTTTAAAGCAGGGGCTTTGGTAATTTTCTTTGTATAATTACAAGTTGTCACACTGAAACTCAGTTTATGAAACATTAATAGCCCACATAGAGTAATTCAACAGATTGATGTGCACATCAGACATGTTTGTGGGGTTTAGAAGTTCACTTCACAACCATGTGGTTCTGGGTTCGATCCCATGGCATGGCATCTTGGGCAAGTCTTCTACTGTAGCCTTGGGATGACCAATGCTGTGTGAATGGAATTTGGGAGACAGAGACTGTGTGGAAGCACATCGTATATATATATATATATATATATATATATATATAATTATGTATTACATTGAAATAAATGGGATTCCTTACGGATGGCCATATGTTTCACTTGAATGGGAGCTTATCAAAGGAAATAATATTAACATTATTCTCAACATCAAAACCCTTCTTGATTCCTTTAATTGATAGTGGCTTCCAGGGTTTTACTAGCCCTTCAAACATATATATATATAAATATGCTTAAAAGCATTTATAACATGTTTGCATTAGATTCAAACATGCAATGGCAATCACTGTGAGTTTATCTTGGAGAAAAAACTTCTGTTTCAGAGTTCTTGTTCTTCCTCAGCGCCAAGCTACTGCTAGATGTCCCACAGAGCCTGATAGGACGTTTCTTTCCTATATTATAAATCAGTAAATACTATTTACTGATTGTGTGCTGGGCTTGCCGAGCCAGAATCAAATAAATATAAGCACACGAGACAGCGGAGTTGAAAATAAATATGCTTAAAAGCATGTTAGAAATGCTTTTAAGCATATTTATCTTCAATTCCGCTGTTCGTGTGCTTATATATATATATATATATATATATATATATGTATATATATATATATACATATCTATATATGTGTGTGCTCGTGTGTATGTATGTATGTATATATATATATATATATATACATACACACACACACACATACACACACACACACAGACCCACCCACATATATATATACACTGTTGTCCATT